>AFAN01000303.1:0-26612 GCA_000218505.1 Schrenkiella parvula
CCCGAGATCCCTAATTTCTATGTGTCATCAAGCCAGAACGGTGGGCAATGTCAGGATTACCATCATTACTCCCATCGCCAAGATCTTCCGTCCAAGCCGGCGGTTAATCAACCGTCTTCCTACCACTCCCAGCATCAGCCACCGCCGCAGCAACGTCATCCGCCTCCACCGCCGCCACAACAGCATCTTCAATACATACCTCAGCAAGTTAGCTATGAGTCTCAAATGGTTTCGCAGCCGTTATCATCGGTTATCCCATGTACAGAATCCCGAGATATCTCTCAGTGTGCTTGGGTTGGGTATAAGGATACACGAGTTGATTCACGGACAGTAGATGCTGGTCAGGGACGAATGGAGACTGGTAGAAGCCGAGTGGATCCGAGTCCAGGCCGTAACTATCAGTTTGACTACAACCGCTCGTCGAGGGATTCATCAGGTGTTAGCATTAACAGTGGTTTAGATGGTGGTTCTAGGTCTAGAGATGAGTTTCGTAATATTGGATTTTTGAGAAAAGAACATGGAGCAACTAGGATAGATAGAAGTTATCAAGACCGTGGTCAGTTAAAAGCAGAGTCCGGTAGATATTTTAGGGGTTTAGATGAGGGAAATAGGGGTTTATCTTCACGTGTTGGTGGTTATGGCAGTGACCAATATGGTGTTACACTGAGCCGCGATATGAGTAGGTCATCAGCAAGTCACGAAGGGGCTAGAAACCAGAGGTGGAATGAAGCGCATAATGGAGGGAGGATTCTCTATCCCCAGAAAAAGGATGACTACTATCATTCTGAGACAGAACAATATTTTGATCGTGAAAGAAGAGAAGAGAGCAATGAATCTAATCGGACACCCAGGAAACAAATCCAGAAGAAGAGTGCTCTGCTTAGGCTTGAAACTCCAAGAAACCATCAGAACGGTAGAGAGAATGCTGCTCGGACTCATAGTAATTATAGTGGGAAAAGGTTTAACTCTAACTCGTTTAGGGGTAAAGAACACTTGGGTCATTCTGATCGTGGATTGGTGGAGAAGCAAAGAGGAAGAACTCCAATGGATCTTGATGTTTCGTTTGACTCGAATCTTCTGGTAGCTAAGCCTGTAGCATCACCTACCAGTGCAGGCATCCACTCAGGCCGGTCTATGACTTCTAGGTCTAGTAAAGCTAGAAGAGCATTGGTGCCTGATAACACTGAGAAAACTGAGAAAGCTTCTTTAACTGAAGGAAATGGAAAGTTGAGAACACATTTGTCAGATGAGGCATCAGTTTCTGAAAGTTCCAGATTATCTACAAGGAAAAATACTGTATCTAAAATTGAAAAGAGACCTGATGATCACTTAACCCTGTCTTCTAGGGATGTTGGGGGTATGAACAAGGTCAATGTTATTGACAGTGTTGTTCAGGACAGCAAAGTTAAAATTACTGACAGAGGTCCTGAAGCTTCAATTCATGATAGTGAAGCAAAAGTTCGGAGTGCTATACATGCTGCAGAACAGATCTCTAGTTTTTGTGACGCTTTGGAAGAGGCCAAGGGCGACTCTAATGTCGAACATGATAGCAATATGGAGGCTCGCTCCACTGAGGAAGATGTTATTGTTGGAGACAGAAGTATACTAAAGTCTCATGAAGATGTGCTGGACAGAATGGGCACTGGTTGTAATGCTGACGAAGCTCTTCTGTCCAGGGTCATGGAGATGGAAAACATTGTGAAGACAAAACCGAATATGTCTCCTTTACTTGTATCATGGTCAACAACCGCTGATTTTTCTGGGTGTTCTGAATCAGGAATTCGGTTTGCTGGTAAGTCCATGTGTAGTGTTGGGTCTCAACCTTGTGAAGATGTGGAAATGGATTGTTTACCATCAAGGAATTTACCAATGATGGAGGTAACTGCGGGGTTTGAAGAAAGGAAATGCATTGGCTCATCTATTGGATCTTTGGGTTATGTAGATAAATATTTTGAGAAGTCATCTCCAGACGCGTCCATCTATTTTAATAGCGAAGACCCTGGTGATCAGGTGTTGGCAAAGTCAAATATTGGTGGTATTAAAGATGACGACAAGCGGATTGACAAGGATGTAGATTCCGTATCTCCTGAAAATGACTCCCCTAGGGTTCTAGTTTCCCATGCTCGGGATATTCTTAATGTTTCAACGGAGCTTGTGAATGCAAATAATAATGTTTCAGGGGATCTTGCTAACACTCACAGTTTTACCATTGGTACATTTACCAATTCTACTGTCAAGTCACCTGGTATGAGTGAAAGCAAAAATCTTACTCATTGTGAAAACACGGTCAATCCATCAGTTGAAAGTGAGAATGGTAGCAGAAAAGAATCCATGGAAACTACACCTCTTAATAGTGCTGCAGAAATGGCTGACAATCTGGACAGTGACGAAAGTAAAAAGGCTTGTGTCAAAGGTACCTCTTCATCTCTTACAAAGATTGATGTAAAGAGAGCATCTATTGCTCTACCTGTTGAGAGCACTGATGGCTGTTCACGTAGTGATGAATTAGATTTAGCTATGGCAGTACCATCTGGGGTATGTATGAAAAATGTTAGCAGCGAGAGACTAGTGTCTGATGAAGGTCTGGGTTTAGCATCTCATCATCTTGCAGAAATTCCTTCTGTAGATCAGTTAAGTTGTTCAAATATTAGAGGTTTGAAAGTTTGTCTACCAGAGCCAAATGTTTTTCTGAGCAAAGATAATACTGATGGTTCAAGCGAGTGTCTTGTTGAGCGAGAAGTTATCCAAAATGATTCCACTTTTTGTGATCATTTACCTAGCCCACATGCATTGCTAATTGAAACAAATCTTACAGTTGGAACTAATAGCATGTCTGCTAATGGAACTATTACTGATGCGAAATCTGATCTCCATGAATCTCAACCCTGCTCAACAGTATGCAAGTTCTTGCTTGAAGATCATACTGGATGTGGATCATCTGGTGCATTTGGTTCTGTCTGGAATCTCCCTGTGAATAAAAATCTGGAAGAGAATCCTTCAAGGGTTAGTTCTTGCTTGGCATCTGATAATTCTGTTAGTCCATGTCATATTTCTCCCTTGGAGGCAGTTAATGAGCAGATACAAAACAAAACATCTATTCAAGCTTACTACAGTGATTCTCTAGGTGGTGGCATCATACATGATAAAAATAATTGTGCTGAGAACATTGATGTAGATCCTCAAGAAGAGAAAACAAACCCTTCTAGTGGTTCTTCTAAATACAGAACTCCGGGAACTGATATTATTGTTGTTACCGGAGATTCAGTTTTTCCATGTAACTCTTTATCTAGCTCAACGGGGCGGAGCTTCAGGCAGATACGGAGTGAAATTCATCTTGCTGCCACAGTTGATGAAACTTGCAAAGATAAACAGAAACCCAAGCATTCTGGTGGTACTAGTAAGTACAAAACTCAGGGAACTAGTATTGTTGATTTTAGTGGGGATGCAGTTTCACGTGATTCTCTATCCAACTCATCAAGGCTGCGTAAACAGATACAGAGTGAAATTCATGTTGCTTGTATGGTTGATGACACTAGCAGTTATAAAGGGAAAGCGAAGCCATCGCCATCTGGTGGAACCTCTAAGTACCGAACTCGAGAAACTGATATTGTTGCTGTTGATGATGACTCAATTTTTCCATGTGATTCGTTATCCAGCTCACCAAGGCTGAGCTTCAGGCAGATACTGAGTGATATTCATGTTGCTGCTATGGTTGATGAAACTAGCAAAGTTAAAGAGAGCCAAAAGGAAGTTTTTCTTTTAGATACTTTACAAGAGAAAATCATGACCTCCCATGAGGTAACCCAGCCAGGTAGTTCTTTGGCGCATTATCCTTACCTAGGTAAAACATCATCAGGTACATGTGTTGATTCCTATGACCATCCCGTTTCAAAGTATCCTGGCGGTGATTTAGTTGAGAAGCCAGATAGTGACCCAGTAGAGAAATTGACTGATGTAACATCTGATATTGGCGGTCAAGAAGAATACTCACCAAACATTGCTAAGACTGATATATTTGATGGTGAAGCATTGTCATCTGATGGAAAAGATTCTGGAATTGAAATTCTTGGTGATTCAGGTGGTCGTCTGTCAAGATCACTCTCACATGCAGGTGTTAAATTTGCATTGACCCATGTTAAAGATCATGTAGTATATGTACCAGATCGGGACTCCGAAAGTAAGGCATCTCTGAGCTCTATGTATGAATTAGAAAAGAGGAAAAAGAAATCCAATTACTCTACTCAGAAATTTTATCCCCGTTCTCTGCCTTTTGTGTCTGACTCTAAGAAATATGCTAACCCTTCCAATAAGCATCACACTTGGCTTCGAAAGCCTGATCGTTCTGCCTCTTCTTTTGTAGCTGCCAAGCCTTTGTCGTCGACTTTTTTTGCACAAAAGAAGTTTCCCATAGTGACCACCCAATCTAGTAGTAGTTATGTATGTAAAGGGAATAGCCTTCTACGAAAACCCTCGCATGGTTCTCCTGGTGTTACCCTTGGACTGCCTTCATCTGCTATCCAGTTAAACTGTATCAAAAACAAAAGCTCAGGATCTGCCACTAGGGTCGATGTAGGGAATGCTTCGTTTCTTGTTAAAACAGGAGAAATGCCCACTCATGAGAGGCAGTCAAAGCCTCCCTCAGACAGCAGTAGCTCTAAAGTATCAAATTCCATTGTTACTTCTTCAGAAAAATGTGTGTTATCTTACAGCATGGATCACCTCACCACTGGTTTACCTGAGTCTATCTTGGATTCTGCTACATCTGCAGAAGCTAATATTCTACAGTGTGGTGGAGATACATCCAAGACATCAGACACACTGATTCAGACAGATTATGCTTCAGATTGCCAGCCGAAGAGAATTTCTCCTAAATTGGATTCGTCATTTTTGAAGAGAACAGTATATGTCAAAAAGAAGGCAAATCAGTTGGTTGCAGCTTCAAATATTCATGTTGCAGGTACGAGCCAGATTCCTACGTCTGATGGCTACTTTAAGCGAAGTAAAAATCAGCTAGTAAAGACTTTAGAGAGTCGTATCAATCACTCACCTGATGATGCATTAGATTCACGAGCAGCTGCAACCATGGCTTCAGAAAGATCATTTAGCGAAGCTTTCTCCGACTCTGGTACGTACACTGAAGTCACTATCTGTCAGCGATCTTTGAGCATCTTTGAGGACTATGTTCAAATTGATTCTGATACACATGTTTCTTTAGGAGATCCTAAAGAGTGGATGGTTTATTCCTGAAAAAAGAAAAGGAATAATTGGTTTGATTTTCCTTATTCCTTTCTTTTTTCAGGAATAAACAATCCAGAGTTTAGGATTTTCTACAGAAAGAGGCTTATCAAATTCCGTTTATCATATACTTGCATATATTTTTGCGGTTTTGCATCCATAACCAGATGCGAGAAATGAAGTAACTGGTCCTCTTTTTTCAGCTGTCACGAGACCATATAAGCGGTCAAAACTTTCTCTGGTTTGGACGCAAAATGATCTACAGTCACGATTGCCCACAAGTCACATGAACTATCAGAGGATCTTGCCGCAACTTGTTCTTTGGAAAAGAGTGACGTACTGGAGAAGATTAATGAGTTCAGTCTCCGCTTTGCGAAATTGTTCTATTTCGAACATCAGGTATCTAACATCTAATGTACTCATACTCCTTGAGCTGCACCTCTCTTGTTTTGTGTTTGCAAAATTTGATGAAAGGGCGTTCTAATCTTCAGCCAAAAGTTGTCAATGATGAGAAAGAGACATACGATTTACACAAGATCAACTAGTGGGTATTCACTTAGAAAATCTAAGGTATTAAGTATTGGTGGGTCGCATTTAAAATGGTCCAAGTCCATTGAGAGAGACTCCAGAAAAGCTAATAAGGTTGGTTTCTTCACTAAAATATATTTGGCCTGTCTGTGAAAGAATTGCTTCTTTAGCTCAATCGAAAGTGATGTAGACAACTTTCTTTTTTCTCCCTGTTTGTACAGGAAGCCACCTTGGATGTGGCTGCATTTTCAAAGAAAGAAAGTGAAAAGCATTGTGGACAAAGTAGTACTAGGACGACAAGCAGAAACCATCTGGCACGTAAGTTGGTTCACGATAAATAGTATACATGGCCAATTATTTAGACGAATTATTTCTTTTTTTTTGGAGGCCTCCTGTTACAGATTACTCTCTTCTTATCGGTTTTTCGGTTTCATTTCCGGTTAACACTTATGAGTTTAGACCGGGTTTATCGGTTTGTATTCGACTATTTCGGTTTATCCGTAAAACCACTTTTGACATGGTGACAAATTAATCAAGTATATTTCCTCTTTCCGTTTCCTCTTTCTCTCCTTTTCTCGCCCTATCTTCTTCCTCCTCAGCAGTCATCTAACCATCTCAGGCGATTCCCTCTCCTCTCATCACCCTCGATCTTCTTCTTCTTCTTCTTTTATCCGGTCGTCACCATAACACCTCCTGGCCAGTTCGTATAATTCTTCAACTCCATTTATCCTGGGTTTATTTTCCTGCTGTTTCTTGAGCCTCTATTTCAGCAAACCTCAAGGTTGTTTCTTATCAACTTCTGTTCTTCAGGGGAGCGTGTTTTCAGGTTTGGTTCTCTTCGCTATAAAATGGACTCTTCAAGGCGAACTCTTCAGAGAATCTCTGGTAGGATATCCTAAAAGTTAAACACAGCTATATAGTTTGATATTGTAGATGAGCATTTGATATATGAAGACGGATTATTTTGATCCGATCAATATAGGATTTAGAGAAACAAGAATATGAGCTCGTGTGAGTAGGAAACAGAATGTCTAGCAGGGACAAATGTCAACATTTGTGATCCGTTATCTGGAGTTTCTTATTGTGTAGTATATGGATGATCTGATCATAGACCACACACATGTAATAGATCCTGGTCACTTTCTCTAGGTGGTTGATGAGTCTCAACCAATGTTATGATCGGATATGAGAACTCTCTAGGCTGGAACTGTTAGTCGCACGAGAGTCTTGGCCTCATGTGTCTCTGCTGACGTAAGACATGATTCTTTGTCAGATGTTGGTTCACCGTGCTCTGGACCTACTGAAAATGGGAAAGGCGCAAAAAGACCGTTCATGCCAAAGAGACTGGTGATAGGCAATGAAGAGTATGTAATTCTTGATTCAAATTTGTCTAATTTTGCTCAATATTCTGGAGCCTCAGTCGAACACTTGAATTCAATTTTGCAGATATGTTCGTGTGGGAAATGGTAACCAGCTTGTCAGAGATCCAAAGAAACGAACTCGTGCCTTAGCAAATGTGAAGGTCAGATGGAGCCTGCACAATGTCCGGTTGCGGTTGGCTAAAAAGAAGAAGTACTGCCAGTTCTTCACAAGATTTGGGAAATGCAACAAAGATGACGGAAAATGTCCCTATGTTCATGACCCTTCGAAAATTGCAGTTTGCACCAAATTTTTGAATGGATTGTGTGCCAATGCAAATTGCAAATTGACTCACAAGGTTGTCCTACTAAGTCATTGCTGTAGAATTTTGCGTCACAGAAATCTCCAACTGCCTAACTTATTTCTTCCACAGGTCATTCCAGAAAGGATGCCTGATTGTTCTTATTTTCTGCAAGGTAAGAAATTCCACTGTACCAAGATCCCATTGCGGCTATGCACAATACTAATAACCTGTAATGCAGGCCTATGCAACAATGAGGCTTGTCCATATAGGCATGTGCATGTCAACCCAAGTGCTGCTATATGTGATGGGTTTTTAAAGGGATACTGTTCGGACGGTGACGAGGTAAGGATTCATCTTAGAATACATTGCACGGTTTGCAATTGGCTCACTATTGCTTGTTGACATGCATATGCACGTATCCTTATGCACTACTAGTGACTCTTTAGTGACCTCGCTCCTATATAAATTTTTTGAGGACTTCAATAGCATATTAAGTTGACTAATACCACAAGGATTATAAGGGAAAGAGATCCCTCTCTTATGTCACATATTTCACTTATCCCTCTTAATTCCCTCACAAAACACTTGATGAAGTAAAGATTGCGGATTGTCTCTACATAATGGTAACAGTGTCGAAAGAAGCATTCCTGCACCTGCCCAGTTTTCGAAGCCACTGGATTATGCTCTCAAGGATCGAAATGCAAGCTCCACCACCCCAAGAACCAAGACAAAGGAAGAAAGAGGAAAAGACCAAGGGAACCATCACAGAAAAATTCCCGTGGCCGTTACTTTGGCTCATTTCACAAAGTCTTTTCTGAGTCTGAGCCAATGGTAGTGGATAGTCGTCCTGCTGACAGTCAAGCTTTTGGAATGGAAGGCCTCAACTTTATAACCCTTGGTGGTACCGAATATGAAGCCAGTGATAAAGATGATCCAGCCACGGAGCAATTTTTCTCCAGTGACAGTGAAGGACCGGTTCCAATATACGATCTAATCAGACCAGTAGCTTTGATGCAGTAAGAAGCAGGTATCAGTTTTGTTTGGTGAGTACAAAGGTAAGCTTTTTCTGTTAGAAAGACAACTAAACGTCTTCTGATACGTTCTCCTGTAGTTTTTTAGGGAGTTAGTTAGTGTTTGTTCCTTTCTAGATATGCTCGGTTATACAGAGAAGAATTGTAAATATTTATCTGTAAAGGATCCAAAAATTGGAATACATTTGTTTTTGTTGCTCTCACGTCTCTCTTTTTTTTAAGTTCGCTTGGGAACTTCTATGTAAATGTTTTCTGCAAAGTCGGAGTCACATCTACACAAAGATAAATGAAATTACAGAAGCTTGAAGCCACTGGAATAGTTTTGAGATATGAACTACTACTACACAATGATGAAGATAATTTTACTCAATAGAACTATAGAAGCACAGCCCAGTCGAAATAATGTCATAAAACAAAGGTCTCACATTTCCCAATTATTCTTCCACGGAACTGGAACTGGTGCTCTTTTTGTCAGAACTCCGTCGAAGAGCTGGTACTCTGTCTTTGTCAAAGACATGTGATCTTCAAACATTCACGGTCGAGCCAAGGTTTGAATGCATCATGGCGAGCTACTTTCTGAGAGACCAACAACATTCAATGATTAATCCATATTTGTATAGTGATGATCACATAAAGAGGGTATATGACTCAATGGGCAACTCTCAAGTGGCAAGAAGACATGTTTTCAGGGTAAAAGAAATTGCATAAAAACAAACAAAGTACTTTTACTCTTTAGAACGATCGACATAACAGATAAACAGGTCACATTTACCGTTAAATAAAAGATAAACCCACGCAACAGGTTCAGAGCTCTATGGCGATCCTTTCCATCTAAAGATCTTTCGAGCTTCCTTTTGAATTCTGTGAAAATCAAACTCAGTATGAAGGTAGAGAACACATTCCCTAACATCATTTAGCATTATCTTATCCATGTTGTTTCTAGAAGATAGTTAAGCAAAACATAAATTTCCAAGAAGATCTGTCTAGTAACTTACCTGGATACTCATCGAGATATGAAGGTTTCCTTTGTTTCGTTTGATAAGTAAAATCACTTCCATCTAATAGTTCCCTACATTTTGTCAACCTTCTACACACTGATGCTTCACGCTCAAGTTCTTTGAACTCTTTTTCGTTGTATGGTTGTTTGAGAACATTCATTATCTCCTTCCTAAACCAAGAATCGCGTTGATCAGCATCATCGCTCTCTTCCTCCAAATCCTTATGACAGAACAACAGAAGATAATGTCAAAAGATAACAAAAATTGAAGAACATAAACGGAGATAAACGAAGGTGAATGAAGTTAATACTCACAACCACTTTATAACTTTTTGATGGCACAAACGGAGAATCCTCTTCATCCATAAACGGACGATCATTGACCGCAATATCGGAATCAGACAAAGACATTGCATCTTCCTCACACTTCACTCGTATCTCCTTTTCGAGATTACTTCTTGAACTTCTCCACTTTTCCACTAACGATATGAGATAAGATCTGTACTGCTCATCAGGTACCGTTTGTGCATCCGAAATTTCCTTCTTGCGAGCTTGGACATCGTGTTGCGAGTTTCTTCTCGCATGACTTGTAAAAAGCATTGCGTCAACACTCTTATCATTCACAGGACTCTCTCTTTGCCTCAATTCAAACTCTGGTTTTTTCGCTGTCTTCTTAGTGCTTGCTTGGACACGAGACCTTGGCTCAACAACATTCTTCTTGATCGCAAAAACAGTGTTTCGATCTCCTCTGCTCTTCCGCTTATCTTTAACCGCTTTACATTCGCGCTTGTCGTATCCTCCGTTATCTACCTCATACCTAATAGACCTTAGTGGATTATCTCTCAGATATGAATCTCCATCTTCTCTAAAACTATCAAACAACTTCATATACTGATGATCCATTTTGGTATCCCAATCATCACCATTGTAAGCAGCAGCACAAAAATTCTGTTGTATGTTGGAAGTATCAGTTCGCTCAGTATTCATCATACACTCATTCACCTTATCGTCACTGTCTAAGTCCATCACAATAGGCTCCTTCTTCACAGATCTCATAACAGCATCAGAATCCTTCACATTTCGCAACTTAAATCACTTTGTTGAAATCACAAAACAAAGCACTCTGAACAAAAAAAAAACGGATATAATCAGATTTCTTAAATTGACATAGCTTCACTAAAAATTCATTTCAGATTCCTGTAAGAAAAAGATCCGAGGAAAAAAACAATAAAGATCAGAGACAAATCCTAAACTTGCAAATAGATAGTAGATGACCACTCAAACGTAAAACTCTTGTTGGGATTTTCTGTATCAATAAACAGAGCACCAATTGGATCACTTACATTGCAATCTCAAGAACTGTCACAGCAGCCAAATCAAAGAACGAGAGAGAAGCTGATTTAGTAAAAATGGAGAATTTTGATCAAGAAAAAAACCTAAACTTTATTGATTAGAAAAGAGCCATTCACTCTAATCTCATCGAAGATCTCGCCATGGCTCTCAGAATCTCACTCCAAGTGTCGAATGAGTGTACTGTAGAGTCAGTAAGTAATAAAGCGCGAAGAGAGCGTTCCCGCTTTTGTCGCTTCTCATTCATTATATAACACAAACTAGCTATTTTCATATTGGGCCGGAATAAAAGATAAGGCCTGTATATCTGAATTGGGCTCTGGCTCTGTTCTTCACTTCAATGTCAACTGTATAAAACAAAAGTTATGTGGTAGATGATATATCTAATAAAATGTGGACCGTCTTAATGCAACGGAAAAATCAAGAACAATATCGAACACTCTATACGTCAAAAATTCAGATTATGATAACACTCTACTACATATACTAATTTATCTATCAAAATATCAATAAGCTTCGCAATTGTACAAATCATCAACGATTTTGATGCTTTAATTAATCACACCGTTATGCAAAAATTAAATAAATAGAACATAATATTCAAAAAATCGAATCATAGCTATATCATGTTTCATAGTCAATTAATTCATATGTCATAGTTGACAAATAAATAAATTAAATTAGATAAAATGTCAATGACTTTTCATCTAGAAACGTCATTTTTCGGAAATAAAAAAAATTGTCATTTTCAAAACCATCTTCTCGGAAGTTTCCTCCGCTTCAATCGCTTGCGTCCACAAGTACATCTTACGCCATCCGTACACACACATATATATATAAAGTTGTGTAAAAATGTCTATAGCCGATAAAAGCTTGAAAACTTTCTTCAGAAACAGATTACCAATTTTCACCAACGTAACCAAAAGCCAAAGGTCTCTAATTAAATAAACTACACGTCTCTTGATCAGAAACAGCAAACAGAGAATATGGATTGTTCATTCATAAGCATAAACGATCTCGGAAGAATGTTCCAAAAGCTCGACAAGAACCAAGACGGTCTCGTGACCCTCGACGAGCTCCACTGGCTTCTCGAGAGACTCGGTTGGTCCGAACACGCTCCCGAAGAGCTCGAACTGATCGTTGGAAAACAGAGCCTTGATTTAGACGAGTTCCTTCGGTTCTACTACGACGCGGTTTCAAATAGGAAGGAAACAAAGAACAATAGTGTTGTTGACAATGATGATGCGATTGTGAAGGCGTTTAATGTGTTCGATGTAAACGGGGATGGTTATATTTCGTCGGAGGAGCTTCGAACAGTGTTGGAACGCCTCGGATTCGAGGAGGAGGCAGAGTCTTGGGATTGTGGAAGAATGATTCGAGTTCATGACAAGAATCTTGATGGTGTTATTGATTTTGAAGAGTTCAAGAACATGATGTTACATGTCAAATGATGATTGCATATTTGTATAATAGTCCGTGCGTTTTGTTTAATGTGTTATGTGTGTGAACTCTGTAAACTACATATATGGTTATGTGATGTGTTCATGTAAAAACTATACATGTCTACTACTTTTAACTTAAGGCCTAGATTGTTACAAGGACAAGGACTTAGTAGATAAACATAACAAGTAAGAACCAAGCCATTGGTATGTATGAATAATCTTTTTCAATGTGTTATTTTATTCTAGCTTAATTCAATTTTTTTCTTCTATAATGTTTTTTCTTTTTTTTCCGAAATTATTCAACTTGAAACAGTTTTATGCAAAGGAATCTATGACATTCTTTGTGATTGATTGAATCTATGATGGTTGTATACAAAATTGGGTTAGCTGAAAATTTAATTTATTTTTTTGTTCTTTTTTCTTAACATCTCCTCCTAATTCCTCTTTTTTTGTTCAAAGTGTATATTATACAGTGTTGCTTGATACTATAGACCATGATTTGAACAATTGTTTCACATGATTGTATTGTAAGTTTCTAATTGGAAGCTTCTTATATTGTCTCTATTATGATTTTCTCATCTTGTTAAACAAGAAAGCTAAACCGGATAGACCTTCGGTATTCCTAGTTCCCGTGGTACATCCGGTTTAGTGAAAAAAAAATCTCTCATTTCCATGAAATCTTAAATTCAAAGGACGATACGTAATCTATCAATGGTGGTACAGAAGTTGATAAGCATAAGTATTTATTTTTTGAACATGGCACATGTTGCCATATTAATTGAAACTAGAGCATGTGAGTAAACAAGTCTTTATTTAAGAAGAAGCTAAAAAAGGTTCAATCTAAAATGACAAACCTTCACGATACCAATATTGGCAAGTACATTAGCATTTGATTAGAAGCATATGTGTAGTTAATGAACAAGTACATGTTGGGTGATGCAGAAGTTCATTGAATAGGGATATGACTTCTAAACCACCCAAATTTATCTACATTAAATCATCTCACCACCCACTGCTAGTGTTCATCTCTCGGTTTCAAAAGTTTTTTCACTATCACATGAATCATTCAGCTGTGGATACAACTTTGATAAGAGCAAATTTGTTGATATTTTAATTTCTTCTTTCTTTCTTTTTTTGGCGAGGAGTATGATGTGTAACTTTCTATTTTGATAGATTTATGAATATGTCAGAACTTCAAATTTATAACATTTTCAGTATGTACCTAGTTTTTGTTAAATCTCTGATTCACAAAACATTTTGTAATGTGCAATTCATCAAATTGTTTGTATTTTATTTTGACACTTTCAATTGAAGCATGATTAACAAGTACTCATCACGAGGATCCTTACAAGTTACAAGTGTACAAGTTGCGTCTTTGCATGTGTAACTTTGTTTTGTCTGAGATCTATCAAATTTTATTAAACGATTTTTAAAAAAAGTTGAGTTAAAGTCTTGTTTTTCATATTCTTAGGGCTAGTTTTGGATTATGTAATGTTTTATTCATCTTGTATTTCTACAGTTTCAACAATATTAAATTATGAGGATTTCAATATAGGTGGTGATAGCATTAGCACAAACCTTAACGGTATGGCTTAACTAATTTAGAATAAATGGGGACAGAAACGTTATATCTCACATGGCTATGCAGCTAATGCTTTTTTCCAAGTTTTAGAAGACTAGTGCCAAGCCCGAACTTAATTATATGTATACATTTTTCTTGCAATATTCGATCTTTAAATTTATAGATGTCACAAAGTACACGTTGCTCGACGGTAACGACCAATCCTTATAAGTGAGTACTCATAAACGTAACCAACACCAACATCATGTGGACGTTGACAGTAGAAATCAATACTAACGTCAGCTAAATGAGCATGCATGGCTATAATATGCATATAAAGGTTTTCAAATATTTGAAGATGCTCCTCTTAGTACCAAATGTGACTACTATAATTTACGCAAGATTACTCTAAATTTTATTATCCAGAAATGGATTTACTACTTTGATTCGAAGTGCTAAGTATCCATGCATGCACAAATCATTATCGTGTTAATCCTGTATAAAGATATATTGTCTTATGAGTATAATTTAGAAAGAAGGATCATTATTTTAGCTAACTCCTTCGACCGTAGTCCAAACTAAGAACTTGTCGCCACAATCTTGGAAACTTTATATAGAGCTCGTTGGGTCCAACTTTATTAGTTGGTAAACTATGTCTTCATTCAATGCCCACCTCCGTTTTTCTATAAACTCTTATTTCCCAAAAAAATGTAGAGATAGTTTATCTTTATATCTTAACCTAATTTAGTACTTTGATATGTTAAGAAACTAAAGAAGATTTGTTTACTTCATTTCATTAAGCTGATTTCGTGGGGCATATGTAATCAATTATAGTTGCAAAAAGAAAAAGGCATAAACTCCAACACCTTCAAAAAGTTGAAACCTTTTTCCAAAGATTGTATAAATACAAACCCTTCTCGAGTCTTTTCACAAATCACGTACCAAAACAAGACATAAACAATAAAAAAATGGAACTCTTACTTCCACACCCATCAAACTCAACTCCATTCACCGTCCTCGGTTTCTTAGACCGAGCCGCCTCCGTCTACGGCGACTGTCCATCCATTATTCACACCGCAAACACCGTCCACACTTGGTCCGAAACCCACAACCGCTGTCTCCGAATAGCCTCGGCTCTCACTTCCTCCTCCCTTGGCATCAACCAAGGCCAAGTAGTCTCTGTCGTGGGCCCCAACGTCCCGTCCGTCTATGAGCTTCAGTTCGCTGTCCCAATGTCCGGCGCCATCTTAAACAACATCAACCCTCGCTTGGACGCACACGCACTCTCTGTCCTCCTGCGTCACAGTGAATCCAAGCTCGTTTTCGTCGACCACAACTCCATCTCTTTAGTCCTCGAAGCAGTCTCGTTCTTGGGACATCGCAAGAAACCCCATCTCGTCCTCCTCCACGATGATGACGATTCTTCCTGGGCTTCGGCCGCATCGGATTTTCTTGACACGTACGAAGGGATCATGGAGAGAGGAGATTCAAGATTCAAGTGGATCCGTCCACAAACTGAATGGCAACCGATGGTGCTCAACTATACTTCCGGGACGACATCGTCTCCCAAAGGAGTAGTGCTTAGCCATAGAGCAATTTTCTCGCTCACTGTTAGCTCCTTGCTCGACTGGTCCTTACCAAACCGGCCGGTTTACCTATGGACCTTACCCATGTTCCACGCTAATGGTTGGGGTTACACGTGGGGGACCGCTGCTGTCGGAGCCACCAACGTTTGCACACGGAGAGTTGACGCGCCAACTATTTATGACTTGATTGATAAGCATCACGTGACTCACATGTGTGCTGCACCGATGGTTCTCAACATGCTCACTAACTACCCTTCCCGTAAACCACTCAAGAGCCCGGTTCAGGTACTATCTATATCCACTTTATTGCTGCTTCGGTTTATTGTGGTTCATTTTGGTTATCGACTTTGGTTTATTCAAGCTAAGCCATCATTTCACTATCATTTGAGATTTTGAGGGATGGAACACTTTTTACATCGACCATTCTCTGTCTTGGGATTATGAAATTCAAATTCTTAAATCAGGTTATGACGGCCGGAGCTCCACCTCCCGCAGCCATCATCTCCCGAGCAGAATCCCTCGGTTTCAATGTCGGTCATGGGTATGGTTTAACGGAGACCGGAGGCCCAGTTGTCTCATGTGCTTGGAAGCCTGAATGGGATCTTCTTGAACCGTTGGAGCGAGCTGGATTGAAATCAAGACAAGGAGTAAGAACCATCGGATTTGCAGAGGTCGATGTTAGGGACCGGAGAACGGGTAAGAGCGTGGAGCACGACGGAGTTTCAGTAGGAGAGATTGTGTTAAAAGGTGGATCGGTTATGCTGGGTTACTATAAAGACCCGGAAGGAACCGCAGCATGTATGAGAGATGACGGATGGTTCTATACCGGAGACGTTGGGGTTATACATAAAGATGGTTACTTGGAGGTAAAAGACCGGTCAAAGGATGTGATCATATGCGGAGGAGAGAACATAAGCAGCGCGGAGGTTGAAACTGTTCTGTACACTAATCCGGTGGTAAAGGAAGCTGCGGTGGTGGCTAAACCGGATAAGATGTGGGGAGAGACACCGTATGCTTTTGTGAGCTTGAAGTATGATAACAATGGTGATGGGTCGGTCACTGAGAGGGAAATAAGGGAGTTTTGTAAGACGAAGTTACCTAAGTATATGGTTCCGAGGAAAGTGATTTTTCAGGAGGAGCTTCCAAAGACTTCAACTGGAAAAATTCAGAAGTTTCTTCTCAGACAAATGGCTAAGTCCCTCCCTTGAAGATCCACTTGAGTTCTTGAGAATATGAAGAAACTCTAAGAAGTAAAAAAGACTTACCTTTTGTAATGTATTATTGTACCCTTAAAAGGGATAGTTTCTGAACTTGATGAACCATGCTTGTATTTATTGTTATAAGATTGCAAAGAAAGAGTTACTTATAACACTCTAACCTCGTTATTACAAGTGTGGTGCCTATAGCTTTCCTTTCCCTGCCCTGACGAATGAATCTGATCAAGCTTATTTGTGTTCAAGTTTGGCCTCTCTGGAGTTTATGTTGATCGCTAATGGCCTCAATAGCACCGTGTGACTCAATGAAACGTAGCAGTGACATAACAAGGGACCCTGGCTCCTGAAACAATGCATTCAACACTCATCAATAGCTAAAGGGATATTATCATATGCATATCCACTTCGAGAGGCAGCGGTTAAATTACATGGTGCTGCTTCCCTTAATTAAAAAATCAAATGTACAATGAGAATACATATCAAAACTAGAAAGACTTGTACAAATTCAGTCTTATTCACAAAGGCCTTACAGGCTAATATTCAAGTTCAAGCAATGACATGAACCTGAAACTTCTCCACTGCCGTCTTTTTTCTCTGAGGAAAAAAAACAAAAAGCTTATGAACCTCAGTGCAACGACATATCACCAGCTAAGTTCTAAAACTAAGTAAAACCAAGAGACAATGAGAATTGCCCATCTCGTCGATTTCAGGCTTAGAAGTATATTAAGAACTGTTTCAAACAGAGTGTGATTCTCACCAATTTCAGAATAATCCTACGAATCAAACAGACAAAACAAAGAAAAAGACTCTCCATAACTATCCGGAAACCAACTTCATGTGTTTGGTAAGAAAACAAATCTTTTTAAAACAGAATCGCCTGATTTTGGAGGCTGAGTACTAAAACAGCAAGATACACTATTAGAGACGAAGATCAGTCGAAGAGAGATTGAGGATGAAAATGAAATTCTGTTATTCATCATAAAAGAGTCGTATTACGTTAAACCTCTTATTTAGGGAGAGGATTCTGGTTAGATAACCAGATTAATTAACTGGATTTATATACTAAATCGGTCTATACAATTTCAATCACTCTAATATAGACAGAGCGTGATTCAAGAGAAGGTAGCTCGTGAGATTGTGTTACCGAGTTTTAAACGAATCTGAGAAACTTCTTACCTTGGAAAATCGAATAGCACATTGTTCTTCCGGCTCGAAAGTAACATTCAAGTGATTCTACTGTAGACCTTCTGCAGATCCATTACATATTTGGTTAATATCGTAATTGTTAGTTTCTTCTGCTTTGTATCTTGCTCTGTTCACAACATTTTCTCTCTGAAATATTTTCAGTTCCTCGCAAAAGAAAGAAGTAAACTAAAACGAACCAACGGGCTAGGTTAAATATAAATATTGGGCCCTTACAACTAATCCATTAGACCCAAAATATGCATGTCGACGATGTCGTATTAACTGTATTATGATTTATTTTGGTGTTATATGCATGTTAGCTATCCAAATACAAACATACTCTAATAATGCTAATAATTCAAACATACTTTAATAACATAAAGCATTATTAGAGTATGTTTGAATTTGGATATTAATAACATAAATATAACCTAAAAACATATATTGATGACCTATAAAACATATATTCTTCTCATGAGGTTTTGTGATCGATGTGTCTCCGCATATGTGCTATATTTTTTTTAAATGAAATTTCAATGGTAAAATTTAGCGGTGAATTATGTACCATTCTATCACCATATATATATTGGTTGATTCTAAATTTGTTTTCTGAAAACATGCGTATATCGATTAACGAACTATTATTTTCTCATTTAAAATAAACCAAATTTTGTAATGGAGTTTTGATAGACTATGATTTAAAATCTTGAACCAAATTTATTGACTTATTGCTACTCATGAGCTGTCTGTGTTCATACTCTGAGTTGAATTATAGCATGGATTCAGTGTGTCCTTCATTTTGTATTTTCTAGAGTTTAGGTTAAGAGTATCATGATTAATTTAGTAAACTATATTTATATCTTTGTGCATTACGGATTTTTTGTTCTAAATTGTTAACATTATGAATCATTAAACATAAATATCATCATATGAATGTTAAAATATAAATTTATATAAGGTTTGATATAAACACATATTTATTTTATCAAATGATATACCACATAGATATCATCGACACTAATATATTTTAGTAAAACAACATTTTTTTAGATGTCGCAGAAAAAGAAAACACAATTAAGATAATTCATTTAAAAACCTGGTAAGATGAAAAAAATGCATCAGACAATTCCACGATCCGTCATGCTTCATCTTAGAAATACTTTTTTTGCATATTCGAATTTTACGAGGAAATCTTCTTAGAAGTTTTCATGTTGACCATTAACTTAAAGAGAGTATACAATTAAATGTCATAAGATGAAGAAACAGCATCGAACAATTCCACGATCTTTTATTTCGAAAAGATTTTCTCTCATTTTCGAATTTTATAGGAACGTCTACTTAGAAAATTTCATGTTGAACATTAACTTAAATGGTATGTACAATTGAATGTAGATGTAAACATAGCATTACCCCCACATAAAATGCAAATTTGTCGAATTTAAATATCATTAGATACAAATATTTAAATTTTTTACGTTTGTTTAATTTTTTCAGTAATAGATATATTTTTTATTTCAAAAATTTCACCTTCTTTAAATTAGAAAGTAATGAATAATATTAAAAATAGTCTTCTATTTTAAATAATTATTGTATTAAATACATAAACAATGTGTGTTGAAATGGTACATAATCTTTCTACCTTGTGATTGCTTTAACAACAATTTGTACTTCCTGAACTCATAAAACATAGTCTAAAATTTTAAATATGTATTTCTTGTTATATTAATTCTTTGTGAAACTATAACTATTTGATTTTAAATTTATTGAATTTCTATTTGAAACTTATATATAATTATATATATATATATATATATCCTTGTGTCATATTTTTCGTTTTTATACCACTAATATCTGAATTTCTTAATTTTTAATAATATAAGATAAAAATATGAAGCTACGTGAATTAACTAAACTATTAACATTAGATTATGTATAGAGCTGTAGTTGGGCCTAACTTATTAGTTGAACTTGATCCCAAAGTTACAATGAACCCTGTCTTTACCAACCCTTTATTATAATTCACCTTGTTTTATTCTAAATAAATATACATAACACTAGAGATTCTCTCTTTTAAAGTACTTCAACATATCAAGAAGCAAAAGAGTATTAGCTGATTTCTTTGAGTCATATATGTAATACAGAGTTTACATTAGAAAAAGACTAAAGACTGATTTTAATTAAATAAATTTTGGGATCATGTTCCACAGAAACTACAGCTGTATATAATCCAGTTGTTGCCTTGTCTTTACTACATAATAATGTATATACGAAAACCATATACATATAATTAAAAATTTACTTGTTTATTCATCTGCTGTTGAAAGACCCGAAAGGTATTCCGGTTTACTATCCGGGTCGGGTTTACAAATATTGTAACCACCTATAAATTCCCAAGAAGATGTTCCACGAAAGATAATAAAAAGTTTAAACAACCTCCATCGAGTATTTTTCACCTAAGTCATAACACTCATAAAGTTACTTGCAAGCAACTTATGGAACTCTTTCTTCCACACCCGTCAAACTCAACACCTCTCACAGTCCTCGGCTTCTTAGACCGAGCCGCTTCCGTGTATGGCGACTGTCCATCCATCGTTCACGCAACAAATAACACCGTCCACACTTGGTCCGAAACCCACAACCGCTGTCTCCGTATCGCCTCGGCTCTCACTTCCTCCTCTCTCGGGATTAATCGAGGACAAGTCGTCTCCGTCATGGGGCCCAACGTCCCTTCCGTCTACGAGCTTCAGTTCGCCATCCCAATGTCCGGAGCCATCTTAAACAACATCAACCCGCGTTTAGACGCGCACGCTCTCTCTGTCATCCTGCGTCACAGCGAATCCAAGCTTGTTTTTGTCGACCACAGTTCCATCTCATTAGCCCTCGAAGCAGTCTCGTTCTTGGGACAACACGAGAAACCTCACCTCGTCCTCCTCAACGACGACGAGGACGATTCTTTGTCCGCTTCGGGTTTCCTTGATACGTACGAAGGAATCATGGAGAGAGGAGATTCGCAATTCAAGTGGATCCGTCCTCAAAGCGAATGGAAACCAATGGTTCTCAACTATACTTCAGGAACGACTTCGTCTCCTAAGGGAGTGGTACTAAGTCACAGAGCGGTTTTCATGCAAGCCGTAAGCTCCTTGCTTGATTGGTCTTTACCAAACCGGCCGGTTTACCTATGGACTTTACGATGTTCCACGTCAATGGTTGGGGATACACTTGGGGTACCGCGGCGGTTGGAGCCACCAACGTCTGCACGCGTAGAGTTGACGCGCCAACGATTTACGACTTGATCGATAAGCACAATGTGACCCACATGTGTGCTGCACCGATGGTTCTCAACATGCTAGCTAACCACCCTTCCCATAAACCGCTCAAGAACCCGGTTCAGGTATTAATAGAGATACCAACCAGTTGGTTTAGTTTATTCTGTTTAAGATTTAGTGTAATAGAATTCAACTAATCTCTCTGTTTTGGGATTATGAACTTTACACTCTGGGATCAGGTTATGACCTCCGCAGCTCCACTTCCAGCAGCCATTATCTCCCGAGCGGAGTCGAGCGGTTTCAATGTCAGTCACTCGTACGGTTTAACGGAAACCAGCGGTCCGGTTGTGTCATGTGCTTGGAAGCCTGAGTGGAACCATCTCGATCCGTTGGAGAGAGCTAGGCTGAAATCAAGGCAAGGAGTAAGAACAGTCGGGTTTGCAGAAGTCGATGTTAAGGACCCAAAAACGGGAAAGAGCGTGAAACACGACGGAGTTTCAGTTGGAGAGGTTGTACTCAGAGGCAGCTCGGTCATGTTGGGTTATTACAAAGACCCGGAAGGAACAGCGGCTTGTATGAGAGAGGACGGGTGGTTCTACTCCGGAGACATTGGGGTTATACACAAAGACGGTTACTTGGAGGTCAAAGACCGGTCAAAGGATGTGATCATATGCGGAGGAGAAAACATAAACAGCGCAGAGGTTGAGTCGGTTTTGTATACTAATCCGGTGGTGAAAGAAGCCGCGGTGGTGGCTAAGCTGGATAAGATGTGGGGAGAGACACCGTGTGCTTTTGTGAGCTTAAAGTGTCGTGACAATGGAGATGGGTCGGTTCCGGTAGTTACTGAGAGAGAGATAAGAGAGTTTTGCAAGATGAGGTTACCTAAGTTCATGGTTCCGAGGAAAGTTATTATTTTTCAGGACGAACTTCCCAAGACTTCTACCGGAAAGATTCAGAAGTCTCTTCTCAGACAAATGGCCAAATAGAAAAAAACCGTAAAATGTCTTATCTCTGCTTTGTATTATTGTACCCTTATCACGTTTGCTATTATTGTTAAAAGTGTACCTTTTTTTAAGCTCTGGGCATTGCATCGTCCTGATGAATGAAAATAATTTGCTTTTGCCGTTACTAGATTAGTTATGCCATGAACCCAAAGCCCACTCAGATAGTAAGGTATTGTATATGGAAATATAAAAGATTATCAACCTTAAGTCCCAAGTACTATAGTATCATAAATTCATAATATATGTTAAACAGAGCACAATGCTAATTCATTTCAGAATCCAAGTATACGTCTCTAATAATCTATTGGTCTAGCTAACAACAGCGTGCAGTTACTTTCTAATGAATGATAACAACAGTGTCCAATAATATCTAAAATCATGTATCAGGTTCATGTAATTGGTAACAAGTTCCTCTGCATTAACCCAAAAGAACAAATTGTCAACACAAAAAAAAACGAAAGCGTCTGATTTTGAAAGTTAAGACAAGGGGTTTTTATTTATAACCTAAGAAGCATGAAATAAATCTCAGCGAGCTTTCTAAACGATTCTAGATTTTTATTATTACCTTCGAAAAATGGAATAGCCGGTTTTTTCTTAAATTAATATACCAAACAGACCACACAGGAAGCCAGAGCCCACTTTTTCACATTAGCAATTTTTCGTGGTCTTTTCAACATTGAAGAGAAAAAAAACTAAATAATAATTATCTATATTATGATTATTATTTCCATATGTTTATGTGTCAGTTCTTGCCAATAAAAACATTTATCAATGGTAGAATCTAATTTTATTGAAAGCCAGCAAGTTCTGCGAAATATTGTTGATGTTGATACAAATTTCATGCGACAACATCAAACCAAAAGAAAACAATTTTAAGTGAATGATCAAGAAGCTTCCTCTATCATATAGGTCCGAATCTTTATTTAGTAGCATAAATTTATTTTTAATAATCTTTCTTATATAGTTCAAGGTAGCATTATACTGATCAGTTTATCACATACTTCAAAGGTGTTTTTGTTGACTAAAAATAAATAAATTGAAACGATTACGACTTTAATAAGAAAGGCGTGGTTTCGAAGAATGGTTCACATCAATCAATCTCTTAGAAGATATATATGCTTCCCGTTTGACAATATAGTCACATCGAGAGATTATTCGAACTTTTTTGTTTTTTAACAAACAAATATGATTCATGGATTTCTTTATGCGACATTTTATGATCAATGAGTTATTGTACCTCAAATCTTCAATTTATACATCTTCAAAACTTTAGAAATATTTACGTGACCTTTCTTTGGATTAAGGGTGCATAACAATATAACTTATCAATTATTTTAGGTCACATGATTCTATATCCAGATTGTTGGTTCGGAAGTGGTATTTATTTGGTTCTTAAGTGGTGAGTCTTTTTTTGTTTTAATTAGTGCGTCAGATTGTTTTTTTATACTTATCTTCTTCTTTCCTTATTACAATTTCTTAACTTAAAAAAGCCACAATTTTTTTTTGTGAATTGGCATTTCAATCTCCTTATTAGAGGCTTACCGCTCATCAAATAGTATCCTGTTGCTAGTTTTTGTAAATGTCATTTTTTTTTAAGCAAGAACAAAATATATAGAGACTGATTTCAAGCGTCCTGCGTTAGCTGTTTTTAATTTCATTATTATATGAATTGTAGTCAGCTTGATGATTGAGATCATATATGTAAAATGGTGGTCTATTTGGTATCTCATTTTGTGTGTTCCTAAGAAGTATCACGTTATCATATATTTATGCTTTTACTTACTATTTTTTGTTTGCAAATTTCGACCTCAATCGAATTCTGTTTTTTCTGTGATATCCAAGTTTTTTTCCTCTCAGATTTAAAAACTAAAAACTTGTTTTAGTTTTTAACACCGATAAATACAGATTTCTGCAATTTTTGTCTGATTATCTGTTTCTTTTCTAATTGTTTGACCGTTTTTTCGTGAAGAAATATTATTTTCGTTACTCCGTGAATGGACCTATTTGATAGATTTTGAATTAAGTTTCGATTTTTAGAGAATGGTTAAGGAAGGTTGTAAACTTTCACTAATTGTGCTTCGAAGTCTCCCCGGACTAAATTCATTCGTTGCTTGTATTGTAGATCACTTGTTTAGCGCTGGTGAAAACTGTAGAAGAACAAGTGATAATATTAGCTAAATTTTACAGCGACACTAGAGATCGTCGGTACTGTTTCTTTTCTCACTTTTTTCACGTGGAGTTCTCATGATTTAAAATACCCATAACTAATTATTAATATATTTGTGTGTTTACATTTAGATTTAATTTTTTAAAAATCTATGTTGAGAACTCTCCTCTTAGTATTAGTAATGTAGTCAAACTGGCAATAGGTAAAGGTAAAAAAAGGAGAGTGCGGCCAATCCATATCATGCCTAACTCGTTAAAGAATAAGTAGCTTTAATCAGTATCTCAATTAGTTAAATACTTAATTTCAGAATAATTGACTCCCAAATTATGCTTTAACGAACAAAGCCACGTGTGGGAAATAACAAGATTGATAAAATAAGAAAATTTTATAATAATATGCTACATACTGTTAGCTTGTACGACAAGTCTCATCTACTGATAAATTTGGGGCAAACTCAAGGAGATTATGTTAAGACACAAGAGAGAAATAGACAGAGAGAGTAAAAAGATCGATGAGCTCGGTTGAAAAAGCGGTGGCGGTAGAGGATGGAGAGTGGCGGCCGCGGCGGCTGGAGCCGAAAGAAGGGAGTGTGTTCCCAAAAGAGAGGAAGTTGGTGAAGACGATGATTTTGGAGGCTCTGTTTCCATCTCGCTCTCCTTTAAAGGCCAAGCAGATAGTTGAGCCGCCGAGTAGCAAGCACGTGAAACCCACGCTCCGGTAGTCTTGAAATGATATCTTGTTTTACTTTTTGTTGGAGTAAGTATGGAATAACTGGCTTTACGCCAATATATAATCTATTTGGATAGAAAACTAGAACAAGTTAAATTAGTCTTTTTCGCCAATATATAATCTATTTGTGTTCTTTGCTTTCTTTAAGAAAAAATATGGATGTGTGTGTTGTTAATTTGGCTAGTTTCTTTGTGTATACATATTTGATTTCTCATGAAATTAACGTTAGAAGAGATTGAGAAGTAAAAACTACAAAACCAATGAATGGGTCACTTCAAATTTTAAATTATAACATGTCAAAATAAAAATAAAAAGAAACTTAAACAAGTAAACGAAATTGGCTGGTGAATATAAATGAATAGAAAAATGAAAGTTGATGTCGTGGTAATCCCTTCCGAGGATGATAAGAACGGACCGTACGAGATTATTTTTATAAACAAGATCAATGGTTTACACCAACAAATAAATACCGTATTATTTAATATCGACAATTAATAAAACAATATAATAATGGATACAGAAGGAGAGGCAAAAATATAATACTACAGTGTACCAAAAGTATATTCTAGGTGGGACTTAATTAGTATATTTTAAGTAGGAAAAGAAGAAGAAGTTATGCATGCCTTCTTAACCCTATCTGCTTGGGTGAAAAGCTATGGTCTGGACTCTAGATTCAGACTTTTTAATTGTAGAACACACATATGTATAGTATAGTTCAATTACTATATTTATTGTGGCGTAATTTTTGTCGTAATTTCATACGTGACATATTTCTTTATTTTAGCGAGAAAAAAAAAATCATATAAGTAAAGAATATAACTCCATAATATAAATTGGTTAATACACGTTGACAGATTTTTATAACCATGTTTGAGAGCCGTAAATATCTATAGGCACACATTAATCATAATACTTCTTTTTCGATTTGTATTTTTTAGTTCAGAAAAAAAAATGAAGCAATCTGGAATTTCCTCATAAAATAACTAAATTTGTAAATGAACATCCAACACGTTCTAAAATTACACGAAACTCTAGTGTATGAAACAAAAGCGACCAAGCTAAAAATTATATGAATTGATTTCTCTAAGCATAATCGAGACAAACGCGTTTGGTATCTAAATTAAAGTCAATAAAGAGAAGGGAAGATATCATTAACTGTTATTCATTGCTCCTTTAACCAAACTAATGAAAGAAGTTGATGCCGTAATCCAAAAAGGTGTTTGTCAATAATAACAATTTATATTTATTCGAAACACATCTTTTTATTAATCACTCATAAAGTATATATTCATATAGTACATTATTTTTATTTACTATTATCAATTTTTTTTAAACAATATGTCAACAAAAATATGATATAATATAAATAAGTAAAAATAAAAAATTACAAAAATGTATAAATAATATGAAATAAGCTATTTATTTTCATAGTGGTACAAAATAAAATAACAAGATATTTTATTTTGTAATGTAAAATAATTACAATCGATCAAACACTGTAAATTCCAGAATTTATCTCAGCCTAATACGTGGTTTTGTCAAAAAAAAAATATCCAAAAAGCATTTTTGTCCAAAAAACTTTTCTTTTTTCTTTTTCTTGTTTTGCAAAAACACAAAACTTATGCCTATTTTCCTAATTAATTTATATCTGTTT
>AFAN01000304.1:0-26437 GCA_000218505.1 Schrenkiella parvula
TTCTTTTTGTTCTTTAGAAACCTTTTGATTGCTTGGTGGTTTTAGTCAAACTTTCAACCTTCTTTCGCTGACTTGGTGCGTCATATCCAAGAGAGATTGAACCGGAAATATCTGAGGAATTCTGCAGCCTCAGTGAGGCCGAGTCGAGGCCGACAGCGGCCAACGGCTAGCGCATTTATAGCCGGCCAAGACCATGGAAAATGGATCGAATGTGAGATTGCCCAAGCTAAGGACGCATGGACCGAACCGAAATGGCAGACCCTGGTTTGGAACCTTGGCGAACTAAAGTAGCCGGTCGCGCGCGCCTGGTCGACCAACGGTTGGCCTTCCAGCCGTTTGCAACGGCCGAATCTTTGCTTTTATTTCGCTTTATTTTTCGTTTTAATGGCTTGACTGTTTCTTTTGTAAACAATCAAGTCCAGCTTGTTCTTCTATATATGGTTGTCGAATTCTCACTTTTTTAAGACACAGAATTTTTAAGTCATAAGTTCTTTTACTCTTGAGCAAAATAGATTCTTCCTTTTTGTTCTCTCGAAACCTTTTTGATTGCTTGGTGGTTTTAGCCAAATAATCAAGCTTCATTCTCTGTCTTGGTGCGTCATATCCAAGGGAGATTGAATCCGGGAATATATGAGGACCAACCGCAACCTCAGTGCGACCCATCGATCCATCACCAATCTATCCAACGCCGAGCAAAAGTCTTTTCCTAGGCAACCTCTCATCAAGAAGGACCGGGTAGAGGCCGATAGAGCCGAGCTGTCCGCCTAGGTGTCCAGGCTTAAGACCGATAGGGATGCATGGAAGTTTGAGAAAAGGGTCATGGCCTCGGAGAAGGACGCGCTTTGGGCAGAAGCTGATCGGTTTAGCCTTAGTCGCGGCCCCTTGTATCCCCTCTTTTTTTAATTAAAGTACGATTTGCGCTCTTTTCCTCTTTCCTTTCTTGTAATGAAGGCACGAGATCGGTGCGTTTTAAATAAATATGATGAAGCTCGAACTAGTTTCTTCCTCTTTTCTTTGAAGGCACGAAATCGGTGCGTTTTAAATAAATAGGATGAAGTCCAAACTGTACTCTTCCTCACTTCTTTGAAGGCACGAGATCGGTGTGTTTTCAATAAACAGGGTGAAGCTCGAACTGTACTCTTCCTCTTTTCTTTGAAGGCACGAGATCGGTGCATTTTATTCTCTAGGACGGGTGCTATCCGACTTATGCTTTATTGTGCGAGATTGAGTCGGCTTATATTAAGTGTGCGAGATGGGCTCGGCTTATATTAAGTGTGCGAGATGGGCTCGACCTTTTCTGTGCTCTTATGGGAAGAGTCTTGCCCGCGACTGATCAGGAAGGGGCGTGAAAGATCATATAGCGAAAGGTGCTGATATATATTTATTTTGAGATATATAGCTGTGCTTGAATGATCGGGATCAAGCCAACCGTAGTTCGTTACAAAAAACAACAATTGACGTGCTTACTGCTTAGTAGTAATAGCGTTTTAAGTTTGCCGTGTTCCATGATCGTGGGATTGCCTCTCCGTTCATCGTTGTAAGTTGATAGACGCCGGGTTTGACGAATTTATCCACGAGGTAAGGTCCTTCCCAGTTGGCGCCGAGCTTTTCTGCATTTTCTTCGACGGTGTTCTCGAAGACCTTTCGAAGTACTAGGTCACCTTCGTTAAAGTATCGGCCTTAGACCTTTCTATTGTAATATCGGGCTGCTAGGTTCTGGTAGTTTTGGATTATGAGGAGGGAAACGTTGCGCTGTTCTTCTAGTGTGTCGAGTTGGTTGAGGAGCATCCCGTCATTGACGTCCGTGTTCTGAACTATCATCGTGCGGCGCAAGCTTGGTACACTTACTTCTGCTGGGGCCATCGCTTCGATGCCGTGGCAGACTGAGAATGGAGAACGTTCGGTAGCTCTGCGGGGTGTCGTTTTATGAGACCATAGCACGCCATCGAGTTCGCCGGCCCAGACGCCCTTTTTCTCCTCGAGGCGTTTCTTTAGTCCGTCAAGGATTGTCTTGTTGATGGCCTCGGCTTGACCGTTTCCTTGGGGGTACCGTGGTGTCGACCTACTCAGTCGGATGCTCCATCTGAGGATAGAGGTGAATTGGGATTCGTTGTCCGTGACGATCTCGTAGGGTAAGCTGTGCCTGCAGATAATGAATTTCCACACGAATGTTTGAACGTCGATGGCGTGGATCTTCACGTATGATTCAGCTTCGACCCATTTGGTGAAGTAGTCGGTGACTATGAGCATGTAGCGCTTCTGACGCGACCGAGACAACTGTCCTACGATGTCCATTGCCCATCGCATGAAAGGGTAGGGGGCTGTAGACGTGGTAAGCATTTCGGTTGTAGTTAGTTATTAATGTGCGCCAACCCTCCTCTTCGGATGGCCCGAGGTCAGCTTCTTCGATCGCTGGCTCGTTCAATGGTATGATGATGAGGTGGATTCCTTTGGCGATTTCGATGCTTGGTACTTCAATTCTTTCGACCGGGATGATTCCTCTCTGCATTGGGTCCGAAGTCGAGGCGAATGCGGCGAAAGCATCTGCCAAGGTGTTTTCTCCACGGGGAATCTTGGTTAGTGAGAAGGTGGCGAATGCCGAGGCAAGATCAAGTACTACCTTGAGATAGGCGTCCATTCGCTTGTTTTTGGCCTCGTAGTCCCCGCTGTATTGCATCGCTACGAGCTGAGAGTCGCATAAGGCGTTCAGGTATTTTACCCCTATGGCTTGGGCCAGACAGAGACCGGCTATGAGAGCTTCGTACTCGGCCTCGTTGTTTGACGCAGGGAAGGCGAGACGGAATGATTGCTCCAAGGTTTCTCCTGTTGGTGATTCGAGACTCTGGATCCGTGGCGGGAGGACGATCCGTCTACGTGCAGGGTCCATTTGTCTTCGGCTGGGGGTTCCGTGGGTGAGAGCTCGGCTGGCTGCTCGATTAAGAAATCGGCGAGTACCTGTGATTTGGCGTTAGCTCGGTTACGATATTCGATATCGTACTCGATAGCCCATTTTTCCATCCATTCTGACTAGCTTGGACTATGCAGGATTGCTCGGAGGGGTTGGTTGGTGAGTACCACGATCGGGTGAGATTGGAAGTATGGCTGCAACTTCCTTTTCGACGTTACAACTGCTAAAGCGAGTTTCTCGAGGGTGGGATATCGTGTCTCCATCTCGTCGAGTGTTTTGCTGATGTAGAAGATAGGCCGCTGTTCACCTCGGTCTTCTTTGATCAACACGCCGCTTACTGTCGAGTTCGTTACCGCGATGTAGAGATATAGAGTCTCTCATTCGTCGGGCTTGGCCAGGATTGGGGGTGACATTAGGTATGCCTTGAGCTGTTGGAAAGCTTCCTCGTATTTCTCGTCCCACTGGAACTTCTTGTTGCCTCGGAGGAGTTGGTAGAATGGTAGGCACTTCTCGGTTGATCGCGATATGAATCGGTTGAGTGCTGCTATACGTCTGGTGAGTCGCTGCACTTCTCGCTGGCTCTTCGGGGATGGGAGCAATTCTAGGGGGTTGGCTTCAATTCCGCTCTGAGTAACGATATATCCCAAGAATTCACCGAGGTCACTCCGAAGCTGTATTTGGCTGGGTAGAGCTTCATTCCGTATTTGTTGAGGACGTCGAAGCATAAGCACATATGAGAGACATGGTCGTCCGCGGTGAGTGATTTGACGAGCATATCGTCGATGTAGACTTCCATGGTTTGGCCCAACTGGTCGGCGAACATCTCGTTGACTAAGCGTGGATAGGTGGCGCCAGCGTTTTTGAGGCCGAAAGGCATGACCTTGTAGCAGTACGTTCCATTGTGTGTGATGAACGCTTTCTTCTCCCGGTCTTCCGCATGCATCATGATCTGATTATATCCGGAGAAGGCGTCCATGAACGATAGCAGCTCGTTGCCCGCCGTGGCTTCCACAATGCGGTCTATGTGCGGCAGGGGAAAACTATCTTTGGAGCATGCTTTGTTTAGGTCGGTGAAGTCGACAAATACTCTCCACGCTCTGCTTTTCTTCTTTACTTCATCTCCGACGGCCTTTGCCCTTTCCGGTCCGAGCTTCCTTCTCTTTTGACAATCTTCGTTATTCCTTCTGCGTAGACGGGAAGCTTGATTGTGCCGAGCATCATGGTTGTATCGCCGTCGAAACCGTTTGACCTTGGGTTTAAGCTCGTAGTCGTTGAGACCCATTCTTCGCAGTGTCTCCATGAATATAAGATCTACCAAGCTTCCCGTATCCACCAGAATTCGAGTGACATTGCAATCCCCGATCATGAGTTCGATCACAAGTGGATCGTTGTGCGGCCTGTCTAATCTGTCCGCGTCGCTCTCGGCGAAGGTTATCTCCTCCGCGGCTGATCCGCCTTTTTTGATCTGACTGGATCGGCTTAGCTGTCCTCCTTCGTTCGAGCGTCGCTATTCGATTCACTTTTGCAGAGTGTCGCTCCTCCTTCCGTATTCTTTGATCGATCGAACTGAATCATTACAGCTCGGTAAGCCTCCCATTATCATGTGGATTCATCGCCTTGGTTGAGTCGGGAGAGTTTCTTCGGTATGGATTTCTCGGTCTCGCTTGGGTGATTCGGCGAGCTCGGGGCGAGGTGCGGGGTGGGCAGCTAAAACGGTGGGTTGGTTCTGGGCTCGAAATCGGCCTCTCGTACCGATGTCGTCTTGTTCATGTCCTGCTCGCTTGTGGTATTCGCAAAATAGATCAGCCTTCGGCTCTTCGTTGCTGATATATTTGTTCCATGAAGGGCGTTATACGGGTGCGTCACTGACGTGGTAGTTCGTGATCTTTTTGCCGCGGTCGTCCTTTCTGTAGTCGCGGTCGTAATGCTGACGCGGCTCGTGGTATTCTTTATCCTTTATTGCTACCGAGGTCGGTTTCTGGGCTGAGTGGCGCCTTGCCATTGCTTCTTTCTCCTCTTCCATCTCGGCGAAGAGTGCCGACCTGTGTAATGCATCCTCCAGGGTCGGTGGCTTGTTCAACTTGATATCGTCGTGGAAAGCGGATTCAGACCAAAGACCATTTCGCAGGGCGGCCAACGTTATCTTGTCTACGACCGTTATTCTGGATACCACCGGTTTGAATAGCCCAATGAAAGAGCGGAGGGACTACTTCTGTCCCTGGGTGAGGGTATAGAGATCTGACTCGGAGGCTCCTTCTTCGTTTTACATTGAGTAATGGTTTAGGAAAGCGGTTGATAATTGCAGGTAGATATCGATCGAGTTTGCTTCGAGACGGGAGAACCAGGTCAGCGCGGCTCCGCTTAAATTCTCTATGAACAGCTCGCAATAGCCGGCCCATGGCGATGCTGAACGCGATCATGAACTTTCTCGGGTCCGACTTACCTTCATAGATCGGGTGCTTTATTTTCCCGGGATGGCAAACAGGAGTATTGGCTATCCTGGCTGTGAACGGGGTGTTCTGCGTCTGCTTGAGTACTCGATTAATCTCGGGGGCTGAGCTGGTGGCCTGATGAACGCGGGAAGTCCTATCTTGGAGCGTTCTTCGCAGCCCGGTGATTTCGCGTCTCGCTCGCGCTCCGAACTTTCTTGCCGAGTTCTTGCGCTAAGATCGTTTGCAACATGCTCCATGGGTAGGGGCAAGTCGTTGATGAACAGGTTCCTTTGCAGATTTGGGTATTGATTGACGACCCTCTCCCTAGAGCGGCTTCCGGACGAGCGGTGTTCCATTCTACCGTTGTAAGACGTCTGTGCCGCGTCTAGGGCGTCGAAGCGGGCCTGTGCGCCACGTCCCATATCGTCCATTCGGCTCAGCAGCGCCTGAAACAGTCTGGGTATGTGGCCGTCGACAGATTGAGATTCCAGGGGTGTTTGTATCGGGGTTCTTGGCTGCGGTTTTGATTCGCCGGGGTGCTTGCTTGTCTCGGGGGCCAAGCTTCTTCCTGGACTTCGAGCGGTTGCGCCTCCCGGGACGGCGGTTGGTTTCTCATTGCTTGGTCGAGGAAAGACTCGAGCGACGCTGGACTTGGTCGTGGTGTTCCTGGGCCGTGGTCCACCGGGAATTTCTGGTTCTTCGGCGGCAATAGCCTTGCTACCGTTCCTCGGTCGCGGAATCTTCGGTGGTGCCATTTCACTTGAGGATGCCATCTTAAATACTCCGTGCGTTTTGAAACCAAATTTCCCCACAGGCGGCGCCAAATGTTTGAGTGGAGATCGTTACAAGATGATTCGAACGTTTCAGTGTTAAGGAGTAGTGATTATATTCATAACTTTCAACAGATATTCAAAATAGAAAAGGATAAAGTGTAACTTCTCTATAGTTTCTTTGCGGGAAAATCCGATCCTTTTCTAACAAGTGCGATCTCCTATTTATAAGCTTTCTCGACCTAGCTCCTCGTAGGTCGCCGCTTCTAGGTGATCATGAGCTTCTAGGTGATACGCTCGAACTGCTCGGCAGGTCGGTGTCTACGAGTTAGGCAATCATAACTTTGGTAGGTGAGTTCACCGCACTCCTCTACCTAAGGCGCATGTCTATCATTTAATGCTGGTCATAATCGAGCTACAGTGAGGCGCTCGGTGGGTCCCTCGCTCATTTGCGCCATCTCGAGCTGGGCAATGCGTGGGCCATGTGATAACAAATGGATCCTTCATGACCTTTGGGCCTCGTGGTCATTAATCTTCGATCTCAAATTAGGCCAGATCGTGGCGGGCGAAGCCCACCTCCAACAAAGCTGAGGCCAAAAATGTTTTTGACAGAGATACACATGCATGTCATTTTTGTTTCAACAGCAGGAGGCTCTTTTACGAGGGTTAAGATATGGTCATATTTAATTTTTTTTGTAGGAGAATGTGATTTTCAAAGGTTTTATGCACAAGCTATTCAAGAATATAAATGTAATGTATATGTGCAGGGAATACAATTTTATGTAACTTTATCAGGTTATTTTTTTATAATTATTTTTATATGATAAGATTATAGGAACGAATGGTCCATGTCATACCCAACTTATGTGGGGAGTTTTTTCTCGTTTCACACTTTGGGCAGCCAAATCACAATATGGTGATTTGAATTACGGTCACTGCTGGAATTTGTTGTATACAGTATTCGAAAATGGACAGTAGGTATCTATATACTATGTATGGGTTCGAGACATCACGATCTAGATTCAATGCGGCAGTTGCATGGATGATATTCAGACTTATGTGCAATTATGAAAATTCTAAGTCGGAATTGTCAAGGCTTATGTAGCAAACAGACAATCAGCGACCTACGAGAGATATGGTTTAAACACAAACCGACATTTATGTTCTTATCTGAAACAAAATAAGAATTTTCGTTTGTACAACAATTCTAAGGTTATTTTAAATATAATCATCTGTATACGGTTGAACCCCGTGTACAAGCGAGGGTTTAGTTCTGTTCTATAACACAGACTCAAGAGTTAAAATAGTATTTGCAAACAATGGCATTATGGATATTGAAACGAAATTCGAAGGACAAACAATTTTCTTATCGTGCGTTTATGGAGATCTAATTAATAAATTGTGTGAACGAGTTTGAGAGTGGTTGACATGAATAGGTTTAATACGGAGTGGGCCATGGTTTGTATAGGCGATTTCAATGAAATCACTCAAAATCAACAGAAACAGGACGGACCATTACGACATTCAAACACGTTCTTCCTTTTTAACAACATGATTGAGAATTGCGGCCACCAAGATTTTCCATCATTAGGCAACACTCTATCATGGAGGGGAAGGAGAAGAGGACAAGTTCTTAGATGTCGGCGACAGAGCATTAGCAAATGAGAACTGGCATAATCTATTTTCTTTTTCATTTGTGGAATATTTACAAATGATCGGATCAGATCATAGGCCTTTGCTGGCAACAGTCGAAAACAAAATTATTAAGAGGAGAAGTCAATTTCGATTTGATAAACGGTGGATAGTTGAGGAGTGTCTACAATATACAATATCCAATTTCTTACCAAATTTCGAGTGTCTACAATATACAATCCACTTGTGTTAAAGCGTGTCTCCTCCAAGCTTCTCACCAAAGTAGGCAATCGGCAATTTCTCGTGCATTAGAACAGCACCAATACCAACTCTTGAGGCATCATATTCTATTTCAAACTTTTTAAAAAAATCAGGAAGTGAAAGAAGAGGTGCATTGGTTAAGTTCCCCTTTAACGTTTGGAATGTGGTTTATTAAGCTTCTTGCCATTTGAAGCGAACGTCCTTCTTGATCACCTTGGTGTGTGGTGCGGCTATTGTGCTAAATTCCTTAACAAACCTGCTGTAGAAACCGGCTAGGCCGTGAAAGCTTCTTACGTCTCCAACGGTTTTTGGACTTGGTCATTCTTGAATTGCCTTGACCTTTTCTTGGTCCACTTTTACTCCATCAACCATGTAATTCATCAAGCATGTCATCTAAACGTGGAATAGGATGGCAGTACTTAACTGTTATGTTGTTGATGGCATGACAATCAACACACATCTTCCAGCTGCCGTCTTTCTTTGGTACCAAAAGGACTGGTACGACACATGGACTCATGCTCTCTCTAATGTATCCCTTGCTCACAAACTTGCTTTTGGAGTTTCTTAGTCTCCACGGGATTGGTTCGATATGCTGGCCGGTTGGGTAGTGTAGCTCCAGGCACAAAATATAGTTGATGCTCGATTCCTCTTATGGGAGGCAAACCATTTGGGTTCTCATCCGGAAACACGTCCTTAAAAATCCTTCAAAAGAAAGGATACATTGCTCGGTAATACCCGCTCAAGGTCAGAAAAGGTTAGCAAAGACTCCTTAAAAAAAACAATACCATCGGTTGTTGAGAATGTAAAACTCTTTTGATGTCACTTGATTTAACAAAGAAGTTAGATGCTTTAACCTTTTTCTCTTCTTTGGCGATGTTTTGGATTGGGTTTTCACCATCCTTGGGACCGTTTGAACTCGTCTTTTCCTTCTTCTCATGCAGTTGCTTCTGATCTTGGTACACTTCCATGAGTGATAAAGGAACAAGGGTGATCTTTTTGCCATTGTACTCAAAAGAGTGCTTGTTGGTCCGGCCATTATGGGTCACATTCCTGTCATACTACCATGGCCTCCCCAAAAGTATGCGTCCAGCCTCCATAGGCAACACATCACACCAAATTTTTTATCTTCATATTTTTTTACCAATTGACAATGGTACCTTTACTTGGCCAAGAACTCGAAGCTCGCCATTGTAGCTGATAGAGTCTTGGGTGTTTGGTAGTCTCCAAACTGAGCTTCTTCACCATGGTTAGACTCACCACATTAGTACAACTGCCCCCATCTATAATCAAGCTACAAACCTTGCCCTTGACTAAACACCGCATGTGGAAGAGATTCTCCCTTTGCTCATTCTCCTCGGCCTTAGTCTGAGCCCTTATTGCCTCTTAGCTACTAACAACTCTCCTTGGACTGGGTTCTCTTCTCGTTCATCCTGGGAGGATTCCAACTCAGTCTCATTTTCTTCATTCTCCGTGACAATCTCACTGTTGTCTAGCAATAACATGGCCCTCTTGTTCACGCACTCATTGGCATAATAACCCTGTCCATGGCAGTTGTAGCATTGGACATCCTGGTTCTTGGGTCTGGTGGTGTCAGTCTTGCCCTTTGAGTCTAGCAGTCTGGTCCCGGCCTTGTTGTCTTCTCTTGGTTTAAACTCAAACTTGGGTTGGAACCCTTTGCTCCTTTCCTTGTTCTAAACCGGCTTTTAGCTAGAACATATGATTGCCTTGGATTACTTCTCCTCTTGTTTTGTTGCTCAACTAAGATCGCCTTGTGCAACATCTCCTCAATGTACTCATACTCTTGCATTTCCAACCTATCTTGGATATCTCGGTTTAATCCACTTAGAAACATTGCCATTGTGGCTTTCGGATCCTCATCAGCATTTCCATACAAGGCAGGAATTTTGAGCTCAAGGCCCCCAAGGTTGTCTTCACTTCTAGAGGTGTTGTGATACAAGCACGAGGCTGTTACTCGGCTTGAGGACATTTCGGTGGTCGGGGCGGACGCGGTGAAGGTACGATGTAGCGATGGTGTTGGTCGATCGGGATACGATGTAAGGACGATGTATGTCGGACGATGGATCAATGTGCACCACACAAGTTGTGAAAGACCTATGATAAAACGCTATAGCGATAAAGGTTCGGGTCTCAACACGGCTAAGAGAGAGAAATATTTCGAACTTAAGAAAACTTGGTACTTTTATTAGATAAAAAGTTGTGAACAATACAAAGTTGTAATGTGACCTTATATAATGGTCCTAGCCGCTATGACCTTCTACGGTCGGTGTGAAATAAATGGAGATTACACAAATCAACAAAATTAAAAGAAATAGAAAAATCAATCCCAAATTGTCAGCTTATAATCTCGCTGATTGTTTTAAATAGTTAGACCAAAAGACCAACAATTTAATAATTCAAAGACTTACCATACTTACCTTATAGGCCCGGTAAGATGGTGCTAGAAAGGGAAGCTTGGTCTACGTCCTTGGATTCTTCGTTGACTCTCTCAAAGGCGCTGGCTTTCTTCGGCGATGATCAAGACTTGGAATTGGGCTTGCATGGGTAGGAGTGGCCATGCATCGTGGTCAGACGCTGCCGGATCGGGTATGGGCTTTGACCAAATCCTGACTTGTGGTCAAATGGCTTGACCAAAGTGACTTGTGGGCTCATTTGGTCGAGAAAAATTGGACTCTGGTCCGTGAAATGTGTCCGAAGCGTTGTGGTCCGATTTGGGCCTGGAAATCGGGTCGGCTGGCTTGCTTTCTCGACCACCTTCTGAATTGATCCGATCCAGGGTTGAAGTGTCTCGACCATTGTGATTTGTTGGGTCATTTGGTCGAAGGAAAACAGTTCATGGTTTAGAGATTGTTCCGGGTGGTCGTACGGCCGGTACGAGCAGTTCCAGGATGCTCTTGATGCTGATGTTATAGTTGTAATGTCATAGCTCTGACTCTGGCTCTTTGGCATATCATAGCTCCTCCAAATGTCTCGGGAACCTCTGGCTCGCGTTGTTGGTCGGGTCCGATGTTGATTTGGTCGGGTGCGTCTCGGATGTCCTCATCGTCCCGGTTTCTCCTAGGTCTCCTTCGGCGAACCTCTTCAAGGCTCTCATTGCCGTCCTCTCTTGTTCTGGTGCGTCTAGAGGTGGTTTGTGGTCTCCTACTAGACCCTATTTGGGTTAGTCCTTGTAGATCTTCTTGGACTCGTTCCAACCGTCTATTGACTGCTTCTAACCCTGCATTGAAAAGACGAGCCATTACACTAACTAAAACTTGCATTTGCAATATAGTCAAACCGGTGTTACGGGTGGTCTCTTCATTGTTGCTTCTATCTCCATCCGACATGGTTCCTGAAATAGACTTAGCAAACACGTTAGATAGAAATTGCTCACAAGTGTTTCTCTCTTTCTTTTGGTGTTTCACTTACGGCTTGTTTCCTCTAGCCAAATTCCTTAAGATGTTCCAATAAAACTCTTTAACCCAGGAGGTGCGAATTCTCTTAGAACCAAAGGTAGACCAAGTGAAAAGAAAAGAAAAGATAGAAAAATTGCAAGATTTTTTTTTGGAAGTTGAATAACAAACCCCAAGGATCCGATTTCTTGTAGACCCGTACAAACGATCTAACTTGAAAATCTCTTCTTGTTTTTGAAATTTTTTTTTGGCGTTGGATATCTTCCAAATGAAACAAACCAATGTTTAATTAACTTTGTGAAATCAAAAGGGAAAACGAAAAGGTAGCCGTTACAAATTTAAATGCAAGAATAATTTAAAGAGAGTTTAAGGAGTTGATTGTGGGACCTTTGATCCATCTCCCAAATCAGTCTGTTCCAAAGATAGTTTGGCATGACCCGTTTTTTCTCCTTGATCACTTGGTGAAACGGCTTACATTCTCCATTTGGCCGTCGGAGTCTTCAAGTTCCAAGTTAGGTTCCATGTGTGGCTCGTCTAGCGCGTCCGGATCGCTTGGAACGCGCTGTCCTCGGTCGGTCCTAAGTCGGTCATGCTCATATCAAGAGGTTTTAATAAAATCGGTGGCAACAACATTACCTAATCATGTAATGTCATGCTTTCGTTTGCAAAAAAAAATCATCACCAAACTAACAAGTGTGACGGAAAGGTTCTGGTGGAGTTCGGGTAGTAACCAACGAGGTATGCATTGGAAGTCATGGACTAAAATTTGTCGTGATAAGACGATAGGAGGTCTAGGGTTTAGGGATTTAGAGGATTTTAACACAGCTCTTTTGGCAAAAATTATGGCGATTAATTGAGCAGCCGGACTCGTTGTTTGCGAAGGTATTGAAAAGTCGATATTATCGTAAAGGAGGACCCATGTATCCTATAAGATCATACTCACCATCATATGGTTGGCGGAGTATCATTTCGGCTAGACCTCTGCTTAGAACATGACTGATCAAAAGGATGGGGACATGAATGTCTATTTCAGTATGTATGACCCATATATCCCAACCAATTGCTCGAGACCAGCAATGTGTCAAAACCCAAACTTCAATCCACTACTCACGGTCAATCATTTGATCCACCAGGAGTCGAGGACCTGGAATGAACAATTAGTTCATACCACTTTAGCACTGGAAGATGCAACCCTCATTTTAAAAATGTCAATTATCCGTTTTCTAAGGCAATATACGAATGGATGTCATATCACCAAAACGGGAAATACATGGTAAAGTCGGGCTATCATACTACATCGATGATCCAAACAGATGCGTATGCAAGGTTATATCAAGGTTACATGCCTTTGTATGAAAGCTACAATGTCCAAATAAAATAAAATATTTTAGGTTGTAGCTACTATCTAGATGCTTGTCTGTAGCAAAGAATTTAAAGGAAAGTGGAATAAACTTTGATCTGACTTGGGTTAGGTGTGGATCAGAGGAGGAATCCATTAATCACGCTTTATTGCGCTGCCGCCTCATCCTTACTGGTTTGGTCGCTATCAAGTGTTCTGTCAAACCCTGGACCTTTCACTTCCGAATCGGTTTTCTCCAATATAGATTTCTTGTTCTAAAGACTTCCTCGCGATAACCAAAATAAGAAATTTTCATGGATTTTATGGTATATTTGGAAAAGTAGGAATGACAAGATTTTTAGTAATATTCAACAGGATTCTAGAGAAATATTACACTTGCGGTATCAAAGGCTGGATTATGGGGGAGGAGGCACATATAAAAGAGTCGGTGGACCAGACTCCACTTGGTTTGCCTGGGGTTGGAGAACAAAATGATCAACTAACTCAATCGGATTTATGGTGCTTTAAAGATGGATCAATGAAAGATAAAGATGTTTTCTCATAACAAGGATGGAATACTACTCATACAGATGTCACTGGATGGATGGGCACAAAAAACATTTGAAGTAGCCTGTTTTCTTTACATGCAGAAATGAAAGCTCTCATATGGATTATGGAATGTATGAATGTGGCAAATAAAAAGGATGTCACTTTTGCAGCAGAATGTTCGGAGCTGATGAAGATGGTGTCAGATCCAATTCAATAGCCTGCTTTCGCAATTTATCTGGAGGAATTTCAGAGATATAAAGGATATTTTGATATCACTTTCACGCTTATACCAAAGACTAACAATATTTTGACAGATAAACTGACACAAAAACTGTAAATACAACCGTCGTATACTAGTCATATAAGTTTTACATTATCCTCATATGTTTTTGAGTCATATTGATTGATAGTCTTTGTTGACATAAAAAGAAAAATTCAACTCCTTTGGAACATAATTTATTTTCAGAAAAGCCCACCTACTTTTCAAAGTTACTACCTACCGCATGAGGTTTTCTAGACACATCTGAACAAATGCGTTACTATGAACAAAATTGGACTCCTATGCTCTTCAAATCATGTAAATATAACAATCATATATAACGAAAACCTTAAAACGCAACAAGTTTTGTTGTGAAACAACACAAAAATGCTGAAGTGAAACTCATTGTTATACATCTTCAACTAATACGCTTCCATGTTCATTATGCGCCTGAGTTTGATTGGAATCCAACAAGTCTTAGCAGCCAAACCATCATTGAGTATCCACAACCGACACGGTTTCCATTATTAGCTCAGTCTCGCCTCTCGGAGAAGCTTCCAGACTATAATAAACTCGGCAGCTGAAATAGAACACTGCACTCATCATCGAATCGATAAGTGTCACAAAGGAATACATCAAGACCAGAAGAGGTCCTTCCCATAGCCTCGAAGACCCATCTCCATAACTCACCTTCTTCACTCTGTGGTCAAATAGCCCTTCCACAAACGCCAATCCTAATGTCGACCCAAGGAATATCAACAAACCCACTTGAATCTGCCCTTTGATCAGATCACTAGCTCTCACTAATGCTTCTGCCCCTGAAACATCTTCAAGAACCGAGATCACGATCGCGGTGTTGCAGATTATAATAGCGTTGGCGAATACTACAGAAAACGCTAAACCAACTAAGATGGCTCCATATACATTGAAATCTGGAGAGAAGCCAAGAACAGAGAAGGAGCTGCAGATTACTACGAGAAGAACGCAAAAGAAAGTGAAGCAACCAACAATCAGAATGCAAATCCATAGGTACGTAAAAACAACTCGTCTCCATAGCTTCTGCAATGCAACCATGAACTTGCCTATTTCGACTTTTTCCCTCGAGTAAGTGGCATCCACTGAGTAAACCACTGCTGCTTTAGACAAAAGCGACACGGTGATGAACAAAGGGAAACACATTGCTGACGAAACAGCTGTTTCAGCGAATTTCTGACAAGAGTGTTTGACAAAAGGCTGCAAAGGGAGACCACTCGACTTTGCCACAAAGAGCAGCTTCACTGTGAGTTTGTTCACTAGCGATAGATCAACTAAAAAGTTTGGTAAGAGGACAGCAGAGACAGGACAGATCAAAACAGTAGCGGCTAACATGAAAGCACCAAGATTGTACCGGAGGATTCGAACGGATTCTCTCAGGATCTCTAACGCATTCGTAGAGTGAAATTGCTTGTGAGTGTATGATTTTAGCTCCGATTTACGCAAAACGAGATTCGTTTCCGTCTCCATTTTTTCCGGTGAAGTGTCGTTCAGTGGAGTTCGAGATTACATACCATAAACTCCTGATTCCACAAGCAGCGAGAGTGAAATCGAAGAAAAGTGAAGATCTTTCAGATAACACAGTTTAGCATATTGCCTACATATAAAGAAAGAAATCAAATTGGATCATGAAAGCGTCCCGAAAGCGTTGGAATTTCAGCTGTAAAGGTTATCGGAATGAAAGGTTTACGCACAAAAGTTTGAGACTTGAGACCCGGGTTCGGATCCTACCTCATTAGCTCAGTAGACAGAAAAAAAAGACATATCTTGGACGAGATCTCGGCGATGTTCTACGTTCCTAGAAACGCAAGAATCAAAACTAAACAATTTTCTTTAGAAAATAATTGTTTTAAGCACCAAAAAAGAAAAAAGATAATTTGTCGGTGGAACACATGTGAAGTCAGAAGAAGGAGCTTGCATCTGTCCACCTTCTCACACGGAAGGAGATAACTCCAACGGAGTTTTCGGTTCGGGTTGAAATGGTTCTGTTTGGAATCGGGTTTTTTGGGTAGAAGATTTTTAGATTCGTATAGGTATCTATGAAATTTCTTTTCGGTTTTAAGTCAAATTTTTTTTTTGATTTTGGATTGATTCCTTTCGGTTTTGGGTCGGTTCAGTTCTTAATTTTGAGGATCAGTAAATACCCAAAATTTTCAGTTCTAGATCGATTCGAGTATTTATTATCCGAAATATTCAAAATTTACCCGAAATTTAAAAATATAGGAAAAACCCAATTCTTAAAAAGAAAATATATCTGAAATACCGAAAAATAAATAAAACCCGAAAAAAATAAAAAAATATCCAAAATATTGAAAATATTCCCGTAATATCTGAAAATAACTAATACGATTAATAATTTTGGGTCTTTCGAGTATTCTATCAGTTTTCGGGTAGAAACCAGATCCAAACCTATACATGCGGTTCTAAGAGGATCGAGTGGGGTAAGATATATAGGTCCAAATCCCATTTAAAACGGATACCTGGATCGGTTCTGGTTCAGATTTTTGGGTCCGGGTAAAATGACCAGGCTTAATCACATTGTAGTTAAACCGAAAAATTTAACTAAAAAAACACAGAACCGTAATCCGGTTTAGAAACCGCCATTACAGATTAGTCATTGAAAAAAGAATGGATCAATCACAATAATAATGAGCTTCTTTGGAAAAAGGGGAAAACACAAAAAGAAGAGAACCTTTTTCGATAAACAGAAATGGTAAGAAGAGAACGATTAATGATGAAGTTGAGTTAGAACGGGCAAAGAGCTATAATGCCCTTAAAAATAAATCTCATATCACAAATACTCTCCATCAATCTACATAACCTCTTCCCTTTTAACGAAATATATAATTTCTATTTTATCCTTCATTTTTAATCATTAATTTAATTAAAATAAAAATAAAAATAAAAAATAAAAAATAAAAAGAATCCAAACCCAGCATCCATCTTGCTCCCCGTCCGCCTCACTCCTCATTTGCCGCCATCCAGCTCTGTTTTTCTGAATCTCTATTAAAACTCCGGCATTGAATCTCCGACATTGAAATGACCAGGCCTAATCACGTTGAACCAATATGAGGTTCGGTCATCGCCTATATATGTTAAATAACCGATTTTGTTATTTAAATTAATGTGGATTGGTTTTGCATACATTTTGATTATGGAAGAAATTATTCAAAGTCAGGAAGAAAAAATTTATGGAATTCCGAATGTCACATCTACGGTTTATAATTTAAGATATCAATTGAGGAGATAACTTATTCGATGCTAAGAGGAAAGATATGGAGGAAGACTGGGATAGATGAAAGTACGGTCAAACTGAAATTTAGCTACGTTTCACTGGTACTAAAACCTCTAAGACAATCTGATATTTTTGATGATGAGAACATGTATGTTTATTTAACGTCGGTGGATAAAGAGTTATGCAGAAGTGTTCTGCATGTGGAAGTCATCAAATATTTCAGAATAGATTAGTGGGGCAATCAACTTTCTAGAGTGGGTCGAAGAAGTTCTTTTGGTGTGAATTACACTGAGGTTCCTTCAAGCGATGATGTTAACGCTGGTGTCATTACTCTTTATGTTGGCAACCAAGCAGCTGAACAACCTTTTGATCTGATGGCTGTTATTACAAGGGATGAGAACATATCATTTGACGAATTTGGTTAACTTGCTATAGAAAAGTTGCAGTTGCAGGTGTATTGATATAGACAAGTATCTGTGTAAGCATGTTATTGCCGCTGTCATAGAATTCATGAAGCATGAAGATAGAGGACGGGATATCCATATACCAGTTTTGTGCTCGATATATTATTGGATTGAGTAGTGGGCATTGGCATATTACAAAACTATTTATCTAGTGCCGGCTATGTCTGACTAGCTTATTCCTGAACAAATCCAAGCAATGAAGACCTTACCTCCAGATTTAACCCAAAAAAAAGGAAGAAACAAAGATAAAGAGGTTTCCATCGGCTGGATAAATGCGTCGAAAAACGAGTAATAAAAAGGTGTTAGGACGAAATTTTGATAGCTAGTTTGAACTATTCAAGACTGAACCTTAATTTGTGTATTAATTTATATTTCTTTGACATTATGTTTTTCTGTACAACTTGGTACAAGCGGCTTTTGTAAGGGTACAACTAAGTTTATTTCCATTAAAAATAATCTGAAAATTTAATTAATGAATTAACAAAAAAACCACACGAAATAAGGAAATATAAATTATGTAGCTTATGTAATATGTAAAAACATATATTAAGTACACAAAATTAATGCATAGCCTTATGGGTAATTATTAGAATGTTTAGACAACAAAAATCACAATAAGATACAAAAGACACATAAAATGTGATTTAAAACATATTAATGAATAATGACATAAAAAAATACACTTTAATTTTTTTATTTCATCAGTAATACTAAAGAAAACTTTTGTGGCACGGTAATACTAATTATATGTTAAACACACCAAAAATACAAGTGTTTAAAACCATATCATACCCGTATACTAGAAAATACTAAGTCTAAACTTACTATACTCATATCGCCACGTGTCAACTCCTGGTTGATTATAACTAAGTGACGGCACACATGTTAAAAATGAAAATTTCGTTTTTCACTTTTTTTTAAGCTTTCCTCCTTCTCGCTCTTCTCACTCTCTCTCTCTGATGCAATCATAGACCATGATACTGGATTGCGCGACCCACGGATGGACCACGTATTTGAGGAGGACAAACCACTTGACCAATTGGAGGTTGGCCAACAGAATCCTCGACCAGATAGACCTGAAAAGACGAACGATCGAGCCAGAATTGACTTGAAATGGGACTAATCCATAGATACTCTCAGTGACATAATCTTGACCGAGTCGGTACGACCTGGCCAAGTGCAGATTCGGAAATCACGACCCGACGATCACTCCAACGACCGAAACTGAGCTATCTATCAACCAAGAGGAGTGATCGAGACAGATTACCCATGCATCGAGCTAGATTTAAAGCTGACCGAGAAATCTTACCTGTGGGCCGAATCAGCGACCAAATTAACCGACGATGACCCAATGACATTTTCATCCGGTCCAATGACAATATCCCGTGGTAAAAGTCTTCAAAAAGCAATAATACATGCATTGGTTCGTGAATTCAATGTCACTCAAAACGGATCAACCAAACTGAATCCGTTTATCGTGTTGGTCGCCGCATAACACGCTTAGGACGACCGCGCGCTTGACCACAATAGCCAAGTCAAGATCGACAGTGATGTTATCCTAAAAGTAGCAAAACAATCAATAAGAGGCATGAAAAGATTCAACAGGATCAAAAAGCAAAGTGATTTCTTCAACATCCAAAGATGACTATAATGGACTGATTAATGATGCTAGGTATAAAGTTCAGCCCATTTTGAGTATGCTAGAAGTCCAAAAACAGCCCATATAAATCACTTAATTTTCTGCCCTAAAAAAGTGACAAAAATTAAAGATCAAAAGTCATTTGGAGTTGAAGGATCATGTGGAGACCAAAAGTTATTCAAATATAATTTATTATAGATTAAGTCATGGTCTTAGTAATTTATTTTCTAGCTTAAAGATAATTTAGTGTCTAGTTTGTATCACAAGTATTGTCTATAAATACTCATGTAAACACAATTGATAAATAATATTTTATTTTTATTTTTGTAACCCTTTTAAAAGTGATTCTCATTTTATGTCAATGGTATGTAATATCCATTGGTCCGTTGAATGGTGTGCCATATCCATTAATCAAACTGGAGTATCAAGAGTCTTCCGCAACTCTTGTGTAACCATTCGATCAACCGATCCGTACTTGTGCGTCATATTCAAGGAATCAACCGGAGTATCAATAGCTTTCCACAACTCTTGTGTCTCCATTCGTTCCACCGCCTCGTATCTTTGGAGTTTAACCATTCTATTGAAGTTAAGGATTACCCATACAACCTTAGAGTGCCGACTCCTTGGGAAGATTGTATCAGACAACGACCAATAGCTCGGGGCATTAAAGACCGAACAAGACCAAAACCAAGACCACATTAAAGACCGACTAAGATCAAGACTGCGACTTTAATACTCTTGATTATCTTTTATTTCTCTTTATTTTATTTAATTCCATAACATTTTTCAAGCAATTTTAAGAGTTTCTTATTTTCTAAAGACTTCGAAATTTTAAAAGTTCTTAGTTAGAAAGGACTAGTACTGAATACGACGAATGAAGTGGAGTGATATGACTCAAAATCATTTTTTGGGGCTTCTAGATATATAATAGGAAGCATTTGTTACTTTTATTCTCCTTCCATAGGACAAAACTCAAATGTACTGCATCTATATTACTAAAAATCTACTGCATCTATATGACAAAACTAAAATCTACTGCATCTATATGAAAAAACTCAAATCTACTGCATCCCCTTACCAATTCCATTGAAAAAAATCTCATATAGTATTGAAGTTTATATCCCAAATTCCGTATAACAGACTAGTACTGAATTGGATGTATCAAGTCGAGTATATGACTCAAAATCATATTTAGGGGATTCTAAATGTATAATAGGAAGTATTTGTCACTTTTATTCTCATTCCATAGGACAAAATTAAAATATATTGCATCTATATGACCAAACATGAGAATTTGATCCTCGAATGAGTTCTAAACGGATTTTAAAATGAACAGACTTTTAGTGAGTTAGACGAATGAAGTGGAGAGACATGACTAGAATTTAGTATTTAGGGGTATCATCTGAATTTAGTATTTAGAGAAGAATATGTTGGTTTTTTACTAATTACATTGAAGAAAACTCTCAACTAGTACTGAAGTTTACATCTCAAATTACTTAGAGAATGGACTAGTACTGATTAGGACGAATCAAGTGGAGTGATATGACTAAAAATCATATTTATGGGCTTTTAAATATATAATAGGACGCATTTGTTACTTTTTCTCATTATATAGGAGAAAACTCTAATTTACCGCATCTATATGACCAAAAATTGAGAATTTGATCTTTAAAGGAGTCGTAAACAGATCTTAAACTGAACTTTAAACCCAAATTGCTTAGAATGGACTTGTACTGAATTAGATGAATCAAGTGCAGAAATATGACAAGAAATTAGAATCGATGGGCATCCATATGTATAATGAGAAACATATGTTGCTTCTTTATGAATTCCACTGAAGAAAAATCTCATATAGTACTAAAGTTTACATCCCAAATTAGTTAGAATGGACTGGTACGGAATATGGCGAATCAATTGGAGTGATATGATTCAACATCATATAGTACTGATATTTACATCCCAAATTACTTAGAACGGACTACAGCTGAATAGGATGAATCAAGTGGAGTGATATGACTCAAAATCATCTTTAGGGGATTCTAAAGGGCTGACGACTTATTTCTCCCTTGAAACTATCATATAGCACTGTGATTACCTAACGTTTTGATTCTAATTCAGATCTCGTTAGTTTTAAAGTTCGAAACCTATTTCTGCACAATTGGAAAGATCGAAACCTAATTCCACACATATTTGAAAGTTCGAGACTTTAATACACACAATATTGGATTACGAACGGTTTATTGTTTACCAATCACTCCTTAGCCACGATTTATTAACCAAAATAAAATTAAACTGTAAAAAACGTGATTCTAACCCGATTACAACCCATTTAGATGGGTTAAACCATCAAATTAAACCCTCTTTCAAAATAAAAAAATCACCAAAAATTCCCCAATTCTGGATTAAGGAAGAACCCTAAATCCTCCTGCTGCCGCGAAATCGAAGCCTTCGGCGACGAATCTTTGTCTACCGCATCCGAAATGGATGGCGCTCACGGAGTATCATGATATCCCCTTGTTTCCCAACTCGATGATATTTGATCCCCAGACCAACACCTCCTTGGCACACCTGCGACTCTTCCAGCTGGGCGCCCACTTGAAGATCTACTCGAATCTCTAAATACATTGCTCATCCTTACTCCTCCGCTTTAATTTTACCCAGAAATCGATTTCCCCCAATTCGATTTGTAGGGTTCTTCCTTTCTCCTCTACCCAGATAAAATTTCAAAAACAAAAGATAACGTAAACTTGATTTTCGGGTGGGATTTAGAGTTGCGTGAGTTCGATTCGGGTCCGGGCTATCTCCATCGAAACCGGTTTTTAAACGGTTTTGTATCGGTTGCAGCTGGTTTCATATTGGTCTTGAGCAAGTAACCGATAATTTCAAATCTGTGTGGAATTAGGTTTCGATCTTTCAAATTGTGGAGAAATAGGTTTCGAATTTTAAAACTAACGAGATCTGAATTAGATTCGAAACTTTCGGTAATCACAGTGCTATATGATAGTTTCGAGGGGGAAATAGGTCGTCAGCCCGATTCTAAATATATAATAGGAAGGATTTGTTACTTTTTTTCATTCCATAGGACAAAACTCAAATCTACAGCATCTATATGACCAAAAAATAGAATTTTATCATCAAAGGAGTTTTAAACGGATCTTAAACTTAACTTTAAATCCAAATTACTTAAGAAAAGACTTGTACTTAATTAGATGAATCAAGTGGAGAGATATGTTTAGAAATTAGTATTTAGGGGCATCCAAATGTATCATGAAAAGCATATGTTGCTTTTTTACTAATTCCATTGAAGAAAAATCTCATCTAGTACTGAAGTTTACATCTCAAATTACTTAGAACGGAGTAGTACTGAATAGGACGAATCAAGTGGAATGATATGACTCAAAATCATTTTTAGAGGATTCTAAATATAGAATAGGAAGCATTTGTTACTTTTTTCTCATTCTATAGGAGAAATCATAAATCTACTGCATCTATACGACAAAAAGGAGTGTTATCTTCAAAGGATTTGAAAACAGACCTTAAACTTAATTTTAAATCCAAATGGCTTAGCACAGACTTGTAATTAATTAGACGAATCAAGTGGAGAGACATGACTAGAAATTAGTATTTAGGAGTATCCAAATATATTATGAGAAGCATATGTATTTTTTTTTTACTAATTCCATTGAAGAAAAATCTCATCTAGTACTGAAGTTTAAGTCCCAAATTATTTAGAACGGAGTAGTACTGAACAGGACGAATGAAATGAAGTGATATGATTCAAAATTATCTTTAGGGCTTCTAAATATATAATAGGAAGCATTTGTTACTTTGATTCTCATTACATAGCACAAAACTCAAATCTACAAATGACTAAAAATGATAATTTGATTCTAGATTGACTTTCATACGGATCTTAAAATGAATTTTAAACCCAAATTGCTTAGAACAGACTTGTATTGATTTAGAACAGACTTGTATTAGAAAAATCTCATATAGTATTGAAGTTTACATCCTAAATTACTTAGAGAACAAATTAGTATTGAATAGGATGAATCAAGTGGAGTGATATGACTATAATTCATCTTTAGGAGCTTCTAAATATATAATACGACGAATTTGCTACTTTTTTTCATTATGTAGGATAAAACTCAAATCCACCGCATCTCTATGATAAAAAATGAGATAATAACACCTTGCATAAATGTGTATATATAAAGGGGATGAACAAAAGAAGGAAAATTGATTTTGATGGTTTGGCTTTGGCATCACTTTCTGGAAAAAGCTATATTCTCTTTTGAAGCTGTGTAGCCACATAAAGCCTCTAAACTGGCGATAGCAGGAATTCGATCTTCAAAGGAGTCGTAAACAGATCTTAAACTGAATTTTCAATCCAAATTGCTTAGATCGGACTTGTACTAATTTAGATGAATCAAGTGGAGAGATATGACTAAAAATTAGTATTTAGGGGCATCCATATGTATTATGAGAAGCATACGTTTCTTTTTTACTAATTCCATTGAAGAAAAATCTCATCTAATACTGAAGTTTACATCCCAAATTACTTAGAATGGGCTTGTACTGAATAGGGCGAATCAAGTGGACTGAAATTATTCAACATCATCTTTAGGGGCTTCTAAATATATAATAGGAAGCATTGGTTACTTTTTCTCATTTCATAGGACAAAACTCAAGTATACTACATCTATATGACAAAACATGAGAATTTGATCTTCAGAGGAGTTTAAACGGATTTCAAATGAGCTTTAAACCCAAATTGCTTAGAACGGGCTTGTATTGATAGGAAGCGTTTGTTACTTTTTTCTCAGTCCATAGGACAAAAAGCAAATCTACAACATCTATATGACCAAAAATGAGTTTGATCTTAAAGGCGTTGTACGCAGATCTTAAGATGAAATTTAAAGCTAAATTGCTTAGAACAGACATGTACTTAATTAGACGGATAAAGTGGAGAGAAATGACTAGAAAATAGTATTTAGGGGCATCCATATGTATTATGAGAAGCATATGTTACTGAGTGATATAACTCAAAATCATCTCTAGGCGATTGTAAATATATATATAGGAAGCATTTGTTATTTTTTTCTCATTCTATAGGAGAAAACTTAAATCTACCACATCCATATGACCCAAAATGAGTTTATCTTCAAAAGAGTTGTAAACGGATCTTAAACTGAACTTTAAATCCAAATTGCTTAGAACGGACTTGTACTTAATTAGACAGAACCAAGTGGAGAGACGAATCAAGTGGAGAGACATGATTAGAAATTAGTATTTAGGGGCATCCAAATGTATCATGAACAGCATATGTTGCTTTTTTACTAATTTCATTGCGGAAAAATCACATCTACTACTGAAGTTTACGTCTCAAATTACTTAGAACAGACTAGTGGAATGGAGTGGAGTGGAGTGATATTACTAAAAATCAGCTTTAGGGGCTTCTAAATATAGAATAGAAAACATTTGTTACTTTTTCTCGTTCTATAGGAGAAAACACAAATCTACCGCATCTATATGACAAAAAATGAGTTTGATCTCAAAGGAGTTGTAAGCGGATCTTAAACTGAAATTTTTATCCAAATTGCTTAGAACGGACTTATACTTAATTAGACGAATCAAGTGGAGAGACATGACTAGAAATTAGTATTTAGAGGCATCCAAATGTATTATGAGAAGCATATGTTGCTTTTTTTACTAATTCCATTGAAGAAAAATCTCATCTAGTACTAAAGTTTACGTCCCAAATTACTTAGAACGGACTAGTACTGAATATGACGAATCAAGTGGAGTGATATGACTCAAAATCATCATTAGGGTTCAAACATATCTTAGAACGAACTTTAAACCCAAATTGCTTAGAACAGACTTGTTCTGAATTACATGAATCAAGTGGAGAGATATGGCTAGAAATTAGTATATAGGGGCATACAAATGTATCATGAAAAGCATTTATTGTTTTTTTACCAATTCCATTGAAGAAAAATATAATATAGTACTGATATTTACATCCCAAAATACTTAGAATGGACTAGTGCTAAATAGGACGAATCAACTCGAGTGATATGACTCAAAATCAACTTTAGGGGATTCTAAATATATAATAGGAAGCATTTGTTACTTTTTTCTCATTCTATAGGCTAAAACTTAAATCTACCGCATCTATATGACCCAAAATGAGGTTATCATCAAAGGAATTGTAAACGGATCTTAAACTGAAATCGAAATTGCTTAGAACGAACTTGCACTTAATTAGACGAATCAAGTGGAAAGAAAAGACTAGAAAATCGCATTTAAGGGCATCCAAATGTATTATGAGAAGCATATGTTGCTTTTCTACTGATTCCATTGAAGAAAAATCTCATCTAGTATTGAAGTTTACGTCCTAAATTACTTACAACAGACTAGTACTGAATAGGACGAAAGAAGTGGAGTGATATGACTCAAAATCATATTTAGGGCTTCTAAATATATAATAAGAAGAATTTGTTACTTTCGTTCTCATTCCAGAGGACAAAACTCAAAACCACTGCATCTATATGACCAGAAATGATAATTTGATCTGCGATTGAGTTTCAAACGTATCTTAGAGTGAACCTTAAACCCAAATTTCTTAGAACAAACTTGTTCTGAATTAGACGAATCAAGTGGAGAGATATGGCTAGAAATTAGTATACAGGGGCATACAAATGTATCATGAAAAGCATATACTGTTTTTTTACTAATTCCGTTCAAGAGAAATATCATCTAATACTGATATTTACATCCCAAATTATATAGAACGGACTAGTACTATATAGGACGAATAAACTGGATTGATATGACTCAAAATCATCTTTAGGGGATTCTAAATATATAATAGGAAGCATTTGTTAATTTTTTTTCTCATTCTATAGGAGAAAACTTAAATCTACCGCATCTTTATGACCCAAAATGAAGTTATCTTCAAAGGAGTTGTAAACAGATCTTAAACTGAACTTTAAATTCAAATTGCTTAGAATGAACTTGTACTTAATTCTACGAATCAAGTGGAGAGAAAAGACTAGAAATTTGCATTTAAGGGCATCCATATGTATTATGAGAAGCATATGTTGGTTTTTTACTAATTTCATTGAAGAAAAATCTCATCTAGTACTGAAGTTTACGTCCTAAATTACTTTGAATGGAGTAGTACTGAATAGGACGAAAGGAGTGGAATGATATGACTCAAATCATCTTTAGGACTTCTAAATATATAATAGGAAGAATTTGTTACTTTTATTCTCATTCTGTAGGACAAAACTCAAATCAACTGCATCGATATGACCCAAAATGAGAATTTAATCCTCGATTGAGTTTCAAACAGATCATAAAATGAACTTGAAACCCAAATTCCTTAGAACAGACTTGTACTGAATTAGACGAATCAATTGGAGAGATATGACTAGAAATTAGTATATAGAGGCATCCAAATGTCTCATGAAAAACATATGTTTCTTTATTACTAATTCC
>AFAN01000305.1:0-26428 GCA_000218505.1 Schrenkiella parvula
CATCAATATAATATTATAACTATTATTACATTAATTATCTTAGAGTTACTATATAATCTCAAATATATATATATATATATATTATTTTTTTCTTAATTCGTACATTATACATTTTATATAGTTTTTTTCTTAATTTACGTATTTTTAATTCGTTTTTAAATTTTTATTTATTTTCTTTTTGTTTTTTAATCTTTTTAAGATGTAAGTGATTACTATAATTTTGTTTATATTAATTTATATTTATTATATTAATAGGTATGATAATCTAAATTAATAATAATATATGTTAAACTGTAATAAATTATAATTATTTTACGTCAAATATATTTTATTATATATAAGGTAGTTTTTCAACGCCAAGCGACACTGGGGAGACTCTGACTCACAAGTCACAAAATGGAAGCATCAAATAAGTTGTTGATTTTGTACATCGAAATGCTCTTTTGTTCAGTGGTTTTGATTCTTTCTTTGATCCTCAATATGTCTCCAACTTCAAAATATTAAAATATACTATGTCGGTAAGATAAGAGGTTTATGCCACATTTGGGTTGAGTTTGTTTTTGCCAATTATGCTAGCAAAAAAAGGTTACTTTTGGTACATTTTCTATATAACTTTTTTATTTGAGAACGAACATTTGACTATGTGTACACTTGTTCGCTGAAAAATCTCCAGAAAATTTATTTCATTATTTTACCTAATTTGTGCTTTTTAAAAATTGAATCCTAAGTCTATTATAAAAACATTAATAAGTATTTATTTAACCCACTATAAGAAAATATACTATTTATGGAAACTAAGTCCATCAATTTTATAAATTAAAAACAGTCGAAAGCTTTTAATGGAATTTTGACAGAATTCAAAATAAAAATCCGTTATCACTAACACTTCCCACAAATACAAGTCAAATTTATATAAATAAATTATGTCAAAGGTTTTTTTAGTAACTATCAATAACTTCTTAACAATATCTTATATTTTTCTTCTTGAATGCATTTATCTTATAACGTTAAATTTTTGCGGTCTTCATTTCAAATTTCTTTCTTTATATCTGGCAAGCTTAAATAATTTCCATAGACACCAAGATTCACGTATTATATACTGCCAGTATACATATTCCTAAAACACTGTATGTATATGTGAGAAACATTCCAGAGAACTCACTATAAATATCCACATCACTTAACGAATCAAATTCACTTACATAACATAAAACATTACAGAAAACAAAATAAAGTAGAACATCAATGGCATCATCAGATAGATATTTTGCCCTCTTAGCTCTTTTCTCAGTCTCACTTAAACTTTGTTATTGCCATAATGATAATGTCAATGGCTGGGGCTACGCCGGTGTTACTTGGTACGGTGAAGCTGGCGGCGCCGGTACCACCGGTACGTATTACCATATTTATACATATATATTTTTGTTTATATTCGTAACAATATGTTTATATATATATATATATTGAATAATATGATTTTCGATATGTTATTTTACATTTGTATAGGAGGAGCTTGTGGATATGGTTCTGCCGTTGCCAATCCACCGTTGTACGGGATGGTTTCAGCAGGAGGCCCTTTGCTGTTCAACAATGGACAAGGGTGTGGAACATGTTATCAGGTTCGTTCGTATTTAGTATAAGATCCATGGATATACATAGATATATTCAACAAAAACGATGACCTTTTTCAATTTATTTGTTTGTTTATATATATATTTTAGTTTGGTTCGTGGTCAGACTCAGACTAGATTTGGTTTTAAAAGACTTACGTAGCATGCATGCAAGTCTGAATATATATGATCATAGGGTTACAAAATATTTTATTATTCTCACTAAACCATATTGTAAATATGTTAGATTGTGTGCTTGGAGAATCCAGCGTGTTCGAGGAGACCAATAAGGGTGACAATAACCGACGAGTGCCCAGGTTGCTCCTCCGAACCGGCCCACTTTGACCTTAGCGGCAGAGCCATTGGTGTCTTAGCCAGACCTGGCCAAGCCGATCAACTTCGAGCCGATGGTGTTCTACGTGTCGTTTACAGACGGTACGTATAACACAGATTAGTTATTGTCTCCTAAAATTGTATAATGTTTTCTCTTATAACCTCCTATCCAATTTCTGGTTTCAAAATGGAATATGATTAAATCCAGAATACATATGTTTTTGGTTTTGGTTCATGTTAGTTACTAAATGCGATTTTGATATATTTTGACGGATTTTTGATGAATAAAAAAACACATATATATATCTAAATCGTGGGATTTATGTCTAAGTTATTTGTCAGAATTTCTGATGATTGTTTGTCGGAATTTGGAATTATAGACTGATGATTGTTTCTCAAAACTACCATTAAAAATCGCCATACTTTTTTATAATTTATAATTGTTTTGCAAAAATTTTATTTAATTATATTGTATAATTCAACTTTTATGTTGTTTCACTATTTAAGGTGAAATTACAAGAAAAAAATACCTAACAAAATTTTTGAAGTGTGAATTAGAACACAACTTATTCTAAATTTTTTGTTTGTTTTCAGAGTTCCGTGTGTATATAGAGAGAGTTCATATAGAGGGGCTACTATAGCTTTCCATATGGACGCCGGAGCAAATCCATACTACATTGCATTTGTTGTGGAATACGAAAACGGCGACGGAGATTTGGCCTCCGTTGAGATTCAACCGGCCGGTGGAAGCTTCATCCCCATGCAAGAAATGAGATCCGCCGTGTGGAAGGTAAACTCCGGCAGTGCTCTAGGAGGTCCGTTCAACATTAGACTTACTTCCGGCGAGTCTCGTAGAGTAGTCGTCGCTCAGGCTGTTATCCCGGCGAATTGGAGGCCCGATGAGACTTACCGGTCGATTGTTAACTTTTAGAGTTTTTTTTTCATTTTTTTTTCATTGTGTCTCATTTCGTCATTCGCTGTAGCCAGAGTACGATAAAGAAAGCTCATCGTTATGAAATAAAGATAATAAAAAGATGCTGCCTTATCGATATGAGCCCATTAATTACTCGATTTTCTTCAGTATATTATTAAAGAAAAACCTTACTCTCAAATATTTACTTACGAGCATGTTATGCAATCTGATATCACCATGATTATCATTTTCCAAATACCAATTTACCATGATTATCAGATACTGTATTTATAAATAAACAGAAGTTTTTTAAACTTTTATAAAAACATCCCTAACCATACGCTATTTCTACCTTTAAACCCTATTATAGAGTAAAATAATCTTCATTTACACACTATTTTCAATTGTAAAATAGATTAGTGAATAGTATTACCCCAAATATATCCTTCTATTTTAGAGTTGATATTTTTCTTTTTACAAAATGGTTCCATAAATATATATGTTAATTTATAATTAAACAATATTATATACCATTTTATATAATTATTAAGTTGATTAAATTATAATATACTATAAAAGCAGTTTCTGTTGTTATCAAGAAAATAAATTAAAAAAATAATAACAAAAATTATTGCCTATTTTTCATTTGGAAATGTGTTAATTGATCATCTGCACAAAATAACTAATGATGATTTTTAAGTAAAAAATTGTATCTTTGATTTTATTTAGTAATATTGTTTAATGTAAGTTTTTGAAATAATATTATAATTTTAGTGAGTTATTACTTAAAATAAAATAATTTAGTTCAAAGTTATAATTTTATAAATCAAAAGCGTTATTTAAAATTTAAAATTAAATAGAAATATAATCTAGTTGAAATATATTTTTAGATTAAAAATTGAATAATGGGTTGGAGAAGAACCTAGCTATAATTTAGTGTTACTCTATTTTAGAGTAAAACATAGAAGAATAGGTTTGGAAATGCTCTACCAATTCAACCATATAATCTTAATATATTTTATCTAGAATAAAATAATTAATTAATATTTAAATTTATATTAAAATAGTGTTGTAGCTTATATAAACAAAAATAAAAAAGTTATTTGAATTATTAACTACATATAAAAATAAAAAGTGTTAAATCAGTAATCATTAATATAAAAACACGATTTTCAAACTTTTAATAAACGTTTCACCCTGACGCAAGTTCAATCATAGCTTCTTTTTTTTCTTTAATTAAAGAAGACTCTTTTTAATTAGTTCCATCAAGAGAATTGTTACAAACAGACAGGAAAAACCATGAATACAAAGAAGATTTGCTACTATAATGCTCGGGTTTCGTACTCTTCCAATGTCTTGGTTTTTGTGCTACATGCTCTCTACAACTCTTAGTAGTTAGATGGGCTCATCATGTTAATAACTTACGGAGAATGATATTTTTCCTCCCGTACAAAATCCATCGTGTATTTTTAAATCCAGACAATAGACTAGTGTCGACTTAACGGTTGACAAATCGGTCGTCAGTCAAAGTTGGAATATGGGTAACAGAGTTTAGTTTGAGCTTGAAATTTGAATTTTTTGGTCTATTGTCTAGGTTTAAAAAGGCACGATGAATTTTGTACGGAATGAAAAATGCTTTTCTCCCTAATAACTTACCATCTTTTTTTACTATATTTTTTTTGTCTACGAGAAAAATTGTTAAATTTTACCAAAAATGCTCAGATCAAATGTAAGTTTGCCAAGGGTCCATACTAAATCTAGGTATGTCGGTACACTTTTAAATGTTGGTGTTCTGTTGGTGACACTTATGAACTTAATTAGTAAAATGATTGGTGGCTTATAAGTGCAAAGAAATAAATTTATGCAAATTTAAAATGCTTATTAAAGCTAATCAAATTTACGTTGAAAAGCAGCGATTAAATCCAAATTTAACCCTTAAAACTAGTCGATCCAAAGAGAGACAAGCGAGAGAAAATGTTGTAGACGGCAACACAAACAGAAATGATATCAACATAGAAAGCAGAGTGATGGTAATTATCTTGAGAAGCAAAATCGAAATCTTTTATTGTAGTTTTTCGTTGTGGTTGTCGATTTGGGGTAGAAGATGATACTGTAAAATTAGGTCATGTTTAGAAGATTATTAATTATAATTTTAAATTAAAAATATAATTTAAGTATATCATATAAAAAAGGAAAGCAAACCAATTTCAGATCAATTTTATAGAAAGGATAACTTTTGTATTGTAGAAAGATTAAGTAAAAATAGATTGGAAGTAATAAAAATAGAAAAAGGATATTTTAGCTACTCTCAATTATTTTTTATTAGTTATTTTACGCAATTTTATTTTAATAAAGTAGATTGGTTAAGTGGGTAGAATCATAGATTCAAAGGTGGAGCATTCAGTTAATTACAATTTTTTTTCCTTACAGTTTCTTGTGGTTTTTGGAACATTTTAATAGTTCAGACCTAATTTTTTTTCTTCTTTTTGGTCGACAGTTTATAACTGAATATGAAAGACCGACACTGTAACCACTGAACATCTAACTGTGATTTAAGTGATTACAAATTGGGCCTTTTAAAATGTTATTTTCAAAGTTATAATTATATTTTTTTTCCCGAAATGGATTGTGATCTGCTGTTCTCAGTTACATGTTTATTGGACAATCCGTAATGACAAAGTATTTTTCCAAATTAATTTTTGGATTTTTTTTTGTAAGTCTCTGTTTCGATCCACTTCAAGAGATAATGGGTTAGAATCAACAAGAATTAAACACTTTTTTTTATGAATGGGCTGTACTATTGACTATTGCATGGACATATATGGTGCCGACATTGGTAGAGTTTATGAGGAACATGCCTCTGACAATCTTCACATAGTTGGAATATTTCTGCCACTATTATAGATATTTTATTTGGGAAACCATTTCAGATTATTTAGTCATTTCACATATTTTCGATCTTGAAGGCCACCTAAGATCTGAACATGTCACATGGCCCAAAGCACATAATCGCGAAGGTCTCACTCACACGACCAGGAGCAACACTACTCGGGAAGTTTCTGTTTGTTTTCGTATTTAAACATAACATTTAATTCGTTTCTTTTAACGATCTAAGTTAACATGTCATCGTTAATTCAGATAAAAATCATATTCTTCCACATAAACGTTTCTGTTTAATCATGCCACGTCAAACCTATCATGCCAATGTATAACAACACCAAACACGTTTTTCGATTCCTGAAAAATCAACTTTGAGGAATGAAGATTGAAGTTTCCTAAAATATTAGAACAAGCCATAAACTATAAAAACATAAATTAAAGCAAAGAATTTGATAACACTGTGTTACCATGAGTCGCTTTTTCACCTCGATTGATCTAAAAAGATCTGTAGACTCAGAATTTACTAGCGTTTTCCGGTAAAGAATCATGTAATCATTCTCGTTTGATCCTCTTTCTCCGACTTCTCACTCTATAAACTCGGTCTTATTCCAATTTCTCACTAAGAATCGTTTTTTTATAGTTTTGATAAAATAGGAGCTAGATGGTCCTTGTGTAAGATTTCATGAGGCTATCCACCAAGCCAGACATTCTTTATTTGACTCGATTCTATCTCCCCATTAATCTTGATTCACCCTTGCAAGACATTCTTTGTTTGAATCCCACAAACCCAAGTTTCTTCTTTATGATCATGCATCCTCGGTCCAGCAATCTTTGCTTAAATGGATTCCGCATTGCCCATAGCCGAACATTCTTTAAATAGCTTTTCAGTTCTTTCCTTTCCACTTAGATCCCAACCTCTTTTTAATAGCTTACAGGTCGCTCAGCCCAAGCCATGAAATTGTTTCAAGTATTCATTGAACTTTTCCAGTCCGGCCCATACTCATATTGCTTTGGACCACTTTCTTTCCCTATAAAAGCTTAACCTGGCTTATCGGTTCTTTATGCTGGAATTAGTCTCTAGACTGCTGAATCTCATATATAAACTCATACGTTCGTCTTTTCATTCGTATTTACCATTGGATTGGGTAACAACGTATTACTAATCACAAAACGTGTCAACCTCCTAAACTCCCACTCGGCATGCCAAAGTCATAACGTGAGATGTTATACCCAACCTTGTTTTTTTATCCATTGGATTCTAGCCTGAAAGACTGTCTGATAGACCAATGAAAGTAGTAGACCAATGAAAGTGATTAAACCGAAAAAACAACATTTAAATTTAGATACCAATTAATTCATGTTTTCTTTTCTTGTGGTGTCTTATCATTTATGTTCATTTCAAAAAAGTTCGAATAGTAACATATGCAAAAGATCGATTTTTTTAGTATATGGATGATCTGATTATTTATTTTTTAATATAAAAATAAGATGAGATGAAGAATACATGATTAACAATATTAATGATAAATACATTGAGATTTATTTTTGGTAAGTAATATATGAATTGATCATATGTGATTGAGTGTATGCTCCATATTTTTATAAGTATATTATCAATTTACCTGCGCTTGTTTAGAATAATGTTTTATGCTATTTTTTCTTTTTAATTAACACATATCATTTTGTGGAAAAATATTTTATTTGAATCATGTTTAGTGGTTTTTAATATATTTTTGGGATTAAAAATTTTGAAATTTAAAATTAGACTATATTATAAGTTAATTCGTGAATGTGCAGAGAATAGTTTTTATTAATTATGTTTAAAAACGTTACAATTTAATGTTAAATTATATTCTAGTTATTGAATTTCAGTTCGTTCACTCTTTTATTTTAGTTAGACAGAAATTTTCTTACATGTAATTGAAGATTCGCTAATCATACTAAGCGACTTGACGATAGTTTACAGAGTATTTTTTCATATGATGGAAATCAATCAAATTAGTATTCAATCATATAAATCATTTATCATAAGATAATGAGTCAGAAAATATATTTTTATAAACAAAAGATATTATAAGTGTTTGTTTCAATAGTGTTAATGGAGAATAATTATTTTTATTCAGAAAAATCTATTTTTATTATACATGAGTCCAACTATGAATACTTTTTTTGTAAATAATTTAATATATTTTATTTTATTATTAGGTATAAGTTAGAAGTATTTTATAAGAATTGTATTATTCAAAATTTAATTCTAGACTAATGTTATTGGGTTTTAAAATTTAAATTATAATTTAAACCAATATTTAAAACTCAAATTAATCATATTTAAACTAAAGTCAAAACATAAAAACTAATTAAATAGAAAACGAAAAAATAAAATAAAATTTAAAATTAGTGGTTAGAAAAACAAAAAGACATGTGCTTTACTTGAATAATATTTTTTGAAAATTATTTTAATATATATATTTACTTTTTGGAGTATAAGTTATAAGTGTTTTATAAAAATATATTAACAAAAGTAATTAAAATAACCGTAAAAAATGTACCTATAAAAGCCAGAAAATGAATGTTTTCAATACTGAAAATGACTTGATCATGTATATAGTAAAAAAAGTCAATTTAGATTTTTGAAAAAATAAATATGTTAATTAGTTTTCTACAGAATTTATGGAATTAAATTAAATAGATTGTATAAATCAGTTTGAATTTCAATTTTTTTTAAATGAGTATTGGATCGGTTACATTTCAATCGGTCAATTCTATTTTAATTTAAATTAATTTATAAACAAATTTATTTCATTAAATCAGTGTCATAAATTTCAATTAAAAATATTTTAAACATTTTCGTAAATGTGCTTCTCAAATAATATTAAAAAGATGTTTATTGGTTAGCCTAAATTGCTTTTAGTGGAATCCTAACATCTTCATTAATTTATCATAGCATATTTAGTAAATAACATATATGAACAATTTTATATCATCCTATTTTAATAGTATAGATATTAGCTCCTAGAATAATTGCAGAGGTATAATACAAAACATAATAAATTAAGTAAAAAAACTAAAGGTAACAAAATAAGTTCATGACGTGTCAAAATTTCAGGATATGAGTAGATGAGGTAGCATAATAAGAAGAAAGTTATTCTACTATAATATATAGTAAATCTCTATAAATTGAAAATGTTGGAATTTGAAAAATTGTTAATTATAGAGATATTTATTAATCCATAATCTTCACAAATTTTTTTTCAAATAATGTTTTATTATAAATTTTAAATGAATCTACTAACAAAAATGACATATAAAAAAATAAATTTATGATTAATAATCTTGCTTATCTCAATAGAACGGTTGTTAATAACATATTCTTTCTATTTCTTAAAGAATGTTATTAAAAATGTTTTTTTGCTTGTTATGCGAAGAATGTGATTTGAGAATTTTAATATAAATTTTAACAAAACATTCTATTTTTAACCTCAAATGAAAATGATCAGATATTAAATGATATTCTTTGTGAACTAACTTTAGAGATATAAAAGAAATTTTAATTTTTTTTTAATTTATGTGATAAGTTTCGAAATGAAATTTTTTTGAAATTTTATTGAAACACAAGGAATACTTAACTATACATGTAAGAAATGATGATTGTTGTCTGTTGATAAAGAAGTGAAAGATAATCATATAGTATATTTGAAAGCATTTACATATATATAAAATAATTATCGTATCTAGAATTCTTCATAAGTTATAGATGTCAACAAATCAAAAATACAAACAAAACTAATATGAGCTAAATGCTTCTAACCTTTTCAACATAAAATTTTATTGTGTTTATTAATTTATCAAATATTATAATAATAAAAGTTGAAGCTAAATGCCTCTAACGTTTTCTACATAAAATTTTAAACAACCAATAATATCATTCCATATCGAAAATATTTAAAATCAAGAAATTTTCTAAATTTTAAAATATTATTATTAACAACACTAAAAATTAAGCTACAAAAAATTTTCTATAAATTTCTATTAACAACAAAAAACAAATCAACTTAAAATTATTAATTTTTTTATAAATTCTTAATTTGAAAATAATTGTCTCAATTATATAAATAATCATCTATAAATTAAAACAACTATAATAGTAATAACAACATTGATATATATATATATATATATATATTAATCTATGATGCAAAAAATTAATAGTTTTTTGTTCATCCGAATAAGACAAACTTTTGAAACATAGATACAAACTTATTTGTTTTTTGAAAAAAATTTCAATAAAATATAAGTAATGTAAAATAAAAAAATATGGAGTATGTGAAAATATCATTAACTTAAATGAAAAAAGAAATTAGGTTATCATTCCTTCAAAAATTATAGTTTTTTGTTCATCCGAGGACAACCTTTTGAAAAGAAGATGAAAACTTATTTATTTATTTATTTTTTAATTATTCTCAATAAAATACAAGTAATTTATAATAAAAAGATGTAGAATATGTGAACCTACTATTAACTTTGATAAATAAGAAATTATGTTATCATTCTTTTTTAATCATATTTGACATTTTACAACATGAAATTTTTTCAATGCCTACTATTTTCTCCATCATATTATTTTTTGTAAGAAATTTGATTATAGAAACATAAAATTATTCTCATTATGCTAATTTTTTATATTGATGCACCTTTCAGATCTTATAGTTTTATTTTGAATGTTTGATAACCTAACGTCAACAGGTCAAACTATAGAATAAGTATGATGATGAATTTCATGGTTTGAAATATGCTAATGGTATTTTCCACATTAGAATTTAAGCCACTTAGCCAAAAAATTAATGTTTTTCAACAAGAAATTTGATGATTTCTTTCAAAGAAAAAAAAGAATTATGAGAGCCTCATTTGGAGCTTAAGTGATATTGAAACCTATCCGACCATATGCTAGAGAGTTTGTATGTGGTTTGTCGTCATATACATATGATCACTAATGATCATTATCAACTTTTCAAATTTTAAAGTTTTACAAAGAGTATTAGATTTATTGTGGATTAATTTCAAAATATAATTATAAATTTGAAAATAATATGATTGTTAAATACTCTAAATATGATAAACCATGAGTTATTTATTAAAAAATAATTTAGTAATTTTAAATAACAAATATATCAAATACAAGTATTTGCTAATATCTAAGGATCTTATTATACATAGTACAAAAAAATTATATATAAAACTCTTACCTACTAAAATCTAGCTAAAAAATTAACAAGATATATTAAAAACACACACATATATATCATATAAAAAATTTTGACAGTTGATAAGTCAATTCAATTTTAGATTTACGCTGCAATTGTTTTATAAATAGTATATATTAAATGAAAATTGATTGATTGATAATTTTAAAATTTCAGGAATTAAAGCCATTATTGTTTTTCATATATAAATGGATATATAAAAAATAGTGTTCAAAAATTGTTTTATTCGTATTGCTATAATTCTTGATCGATAATTTTGTTTTTTTCTCCATATTTTAGTCCAATTGAGAAAAAATTTGTCATTAATGCATATTTGTTAGTTATTTAATTTCTTTAGAATTATAGCAAAAGTTTAGCTTGTCTTTCTTCCTGAATCTAGCGGTGTTTTAGAAGCCAAATCAACGGATTATTATGACGGGGCTATGTTTTCCGGGTTTGGACTCTTTGTCATCGTTCTGCTTTGGCTGATCATAGTTTTTTGAGCTTGGGTTCTTCTGCTTCCTTTCGTTTTTTCGAGGTTTCGGTGTTCTCTGTTTCTCTAGGTCTCGTTGTTGGGATTCGTTTGTTTGGATGGTATCCTGCTGTGAAGGCATCTACTTGGTTTTCTCTATGTTTGTGTTGTGGAGTTAGGTATCAAGACGAAACAGTGGGTGCGATCTTCAGCTTTTCTGTTGCGAGGAGGTGACCATTATTTTGCTTGTAGATGGTTAAGTTTGAGTTCGCGAATGTCCGGATGTAAGAGTTGTTGATCCCTTCAGTCGTTTTCCCATTGGGAGTGTCAAGGTTCGACCTTGTGCATGTGTTTTCTCTCACGTTTGCTGTTGCCTTGGTGTAGGCGTGGGATTAGTAGTTATTGGCTCTGTGATCGCATTTGTCTTGCGGTTGTTTATGCCGGTATTGCGGCCTGAGTTTGAGCTTCGTTGTGGTCTACTCAAATGTTTTTTCTTCGGCTTCAGCTCCAGTGTCTATATGTTTTCTGGAAATGGTCATTTACCTAAGTCTGAAGTGGTTTATGAAATTTTAGCTCTCTTGGTTCTTAAACATTTCAAGTTAGACTTTTTTAGGTTTTTGTCATCCTTTATAGTTCTTGGTTTTGGAGAATTGTTTTTCTCCGCTGATTTATGTCTCCTTCTCTGGGCTTTTATCTCGGAAAATATTACTTAATTCGCCGACATTGCACTGTACCGAAGTTTCTAACTTTCATATTAATCCATTAGATGAAAAAAAAAATTCTGTATGATAGAAAAAAGTATATAATTGTCAGAATAGGTTGGTTACTTCAGTGACCCACAAGTACGATCCGGCCACCCGCTAACCCGAATTTTAACCTTGTTTAAACCAAAACGCTGCGTTATGAGGCTTCCGCTTAAGAAGCCAACGCCGAACAAAGAAAAAAAACACACAAAACCCCTAATTTTTGTGTCTGTCGTTCTTGGTCTACTCTTTCTCTTTGAGAGTCGTGTAAAGCTCTCGTAAATCTTTCGGCCATGGCGCATGGAGGCTATGCCAAGAGAAGGGTTTCGGAACCGAAGAACACGGCGGGAAGCAGCAGTCGGAGATCGAAAGGATTACGCGTGGAGAAGAAACCTAAGATTGTCTCACTCAAGAATCAGATGCGTTCCGTCGAACGCTTTCTTCGTAAAGTCAGCTCCTTTTCTCTCTCTCTCTGCTTAAAGGGTTTTCTGAAATTAGTGTTTTCGTTCTCGAATTTCTGTTAAATCTCCAGCCTTTCTAGTATGATACTGTAAATTGGCGAATCAATTAGCTTGTCTGGTGTATGTTCTCTGTAGAGGCTTAAGGGTTATTATTATGATTTTTCTGGGTTGTGTTCTTATAGAGAATTTTATCAGCTATGCAACACGCCATGTGTCTAATTTGATGTGGTGGTGATAGAGAAAGGGATGTTATTGATACTAAGTATGTGGACCAATGTCTTGTAGGATTTGCCTCCTGAAGTAAAAGAGACTCTAAAACAGAAGTTGGAATATCTGAAGAAGCAGCAAGATGACCATACTCGTCTTGCTGTAGAACGTAAAATATTCCTGAGGAACAGAAAGATTAGGTTCTTTGGTAAGAGGCAGTGACTTTTTTTATTGCCTGTGTGTGTTGCGGATTTAATTACTTACGACTTCTATGCGTCTGTAAAAATGACAACTTTTATTTTTGTTGAATTAGAGCGGAGAAAGATTGAAAGGAGCATTAGGCGTCTTGAGAAGCTACAACGTACTTCATCTGCTCATGTGGGAGATGCAGAGATAGCTGAGCAACTCAGTAAACTCAAAGAAGACCTTGAGTATGTTAGGGTAAGTTAACATTCCTTACACTGGCTTCTCCTTTTACTATTTGTCTTCGTTCTGCTTGTTAGTTAATCTTGGATAAAGCTTTTAGTTTTGAATTAGAATGAGGCAATGAGCTTAGTGGAAAATGTACTTTTTTAATGTACAATTGCAGTTCTTCCCCAAAAATGAGAAGTATGTATCTCTATTTACTGGGGCTGAAGATTCAGAAGTGATTGAGCGAAGAAGTAAAATGCGGAAGCAGATCAAAGCCAATATTATTGTTGCTGCTGCTAGTGGGAAAGACTTAGAAGGTAAACATAATATGTAGAGATGGTTGTTTATTTCCTTTCTTCTGGAATTTAAGTATATCGTAGCTAATACATGATGACTTAAGTTAACTGTGTGATGTTATGGTTGTGAACAAACAGAGACGGGAAGTGAAGATGATGGTCTTCTGGACCTTAGTGATGATGACTTCTTTGATAAAGGGAGTTCAAGCGATGAAGCAGACGCAGATGATGAATTGACTGATAAAAGCACAAAGTAGGCCAAGTAAATGTGGAATATTTATTTTAAACTGCAATACCTCTAGTTTCTGACCATAATCTCCAATTTCTTAGGGAGGTTGCTTCTAGTGCTTCTGGTAGAGCAACATCTGGCATGTCTAGTGATGAAAGGAACCAGGTATGATGACTTTTCTTGATACTTTCAACTCAAAAAATCTGAAACCTCATGGACGTTATAAAGTAGAAGGATCAGTGAGAATCATGAATGGTGATGCCACGTTTTACCAAAGACATGGATGGTTTCTATAACAAACTCTGATTTACAAATTTATGATGTCTTGAAATCTTGTAGAAGCAAAACTCTGCCAGGGCGTTAATGCCACCACCACAAGCAAGATTTGAATCACATTCTAGGAAGAATTCATTTGTGCAGAGGAATGAGATGCCATCATCGTCAAGAAACACATCAAACAGAAGAAGTGAGTCTTCATATAATGCCAGGGCTGCTGCCGCAACTTCATATAGCAGTCAGAGTAGCAACTTGAGTTCCAATTCTGATGCTCATAAACCCAAAAGGAAGAGACGGCCAAAGAAGAAGAAGCAACAGGTCAGTTTACGAGTTCAGATTGTAGGGGAAAAATCATTTGAATAAGAAAACCATCTCATCAGAGATCTGTTTATTATTTTGCTTGTAAACATAAATGGTTGATTCATCCCGTTGCTGTTTTTGCAGGTGTGATCGAGTTCTCGGCTTTTCCAAACACACACTAGAAACTCTTATCAGTTATGTTTGATTCACTCGCTTGCTACGGTCTCTTTGATGAGATCCAATGCATATATATAGATTTTATGTGGTCATGGAGATGGAGAGAGATAAGTGTCTGTTGCTTTTGGCTTTTGAAATGGAAACCATACAAACTTTTGGTTTATAAACTACCTTTTGAATCAGTGCTGCTGTGTTTGTCTCTTTTGCTCCATAGATAGATCTTCCCTTGAATCGATGTCTTCAGTTTAAGATATTTATCCTTTAAAAAAAAAGCTTTCTGATACCATGATTGTATGGATAACGTGTGGTCCAAGTCAAGGATCGAGTGAATAGACTTCCGAAATTTACAATTTTTTACCAAATTCATTCTTAATACACTTCTTAAGCGAGATTTCCGTTTACCAAATTTTTTAGCTTTTTTTCTTTCCAAAGTATTTTCTATTTAATTACACATTATTAAAACTATATAGTAAATTAGACATGTGCTGCGACTCATTAAAGTAAGTTTAATGGAAAATGAATTTATCTCACTGATCATAATCTAAAAATCTGATTAAGAAAGAATTCAATTCGTTTTTTTCTTGACTAATTAATGGCTGAAAAAAGAAACAAAAATTAATGTACGAAAAAAACTTAACAAAAGAAAAAATAGTCGACCAAAAAAGAAAAAGGAAAAAAAAAGTAAAAGAAAAACCCAAAGGAAGATTTATTGCTCGTGAATCTTGATAGAAGGGCGAGTCACCGATTGACGCAGTTCGAAACACAGGAATCCCCTCGGACAAGAGATCCAGGGATGTCTCAGATTCACTCAACACACTCAGTTTTGTGATTTATTATACTTTCAGCCATAGTATTGACAGAGACTCAGGGGAGTGAAAATAATAGAAAAGAGACGATTTTTGATGGAATCAAATTTCAGGTGGCTTTTGTATCCCATCTTGATCTCTCTGACGTTTTCGGTTCTTGTTCTTGATCATGGAGTTCTCGCCGAAGGTGTTAAGCCTGATGAAGCTAAACAGCTTAGAGACGAGGTAATTTTTTCCCTCAACAGATCTGGAATTACTCAGCTCTCGATTTTGCTCTTCATCACGCGTATTGGTGTGTTCTTATTACTAGGCATTGAATGGCTTTATTAGTGGTAGATTTAGTTTTGTCTCCAAATTGAGTGTTAGAGCAGTCTAGTTTTCTGGGGCCTTAAAAAGTCTTGATTTTTGGACGTTGTAATTACTCAACTGATGTTTATGTCGTAACAGTGACATAAAGGTAAGTTCTTTAGCCTTTTGAGAATGGCATTTTAGTAGATTTGCACAAATAAACTAGCTGAGATCACTTCATTTGGTGGTGGAGATTGCAGCGTGTAGCCACTTCTTTGATATAGAGCTGCTCCATGTTGTTCGATAATTACCTCGTTTGATGCCTTCTGCTTTTCTTTTCTTTCGTTTTTCTTTAAAGATGGATTGGATTTGATCACGTTGAGTGTAGGTACGCGAGATGTTTTATCATGCTTTTGATGGATATATGAACAATGCTTTTCCACTCGATGAATTGAAACCGTTATCCTGCAAAGGAGAAGATACTCTTGGAGGCTATGCGTTGACCCTGGTAAACTGTGATGTTTAACCTTCTATTGTTAAAGGCTCCGCGTTATCTACAGTTGTATGTAAAACCTGATGATGAGTTTGTACCGTTTTGTGTAGATTGACTCGTTGGATACATTAGCTTTACTCGGTGACCGAAAGCGCTTCACTTCTTCTGTTGAATGGATTGGTAAAAATCTTCAGTTTAATATAGTGAGTAATGATACATTTTGGTTTCCCTAGCAAAACCGAATTTCTAATTGTTATTTTCTCAACTCCTCCTTTTAGCTTTCTATGTAAGTCATAACATGGCAGTAAAAATAAATACACTGATACAAGGCCCTTTTAATGCAGAATAAAACTGTCTCTGTGTTTGAGACAACTATCCGAGTCCTTGGGGGTTTGCTATCTGCTCATCTGATTGCAAGTGATTATGCAACGGTACTTTTGTTGTTCTGCTTAGCTATTCCTTTCGTTGTGATTTCATCTTATAGAAGGATATGTCTTCAGCGAGAAAGCAAAAGTAATTTTTTGTGCTCTCTATTATGTGTGACCTTATTGTGCAGCTAATCTTATGATACCTACTTGTCGTAGTCCTTTTTATTGGTCTTCTAAGTTATAAAAATCTCCTTATGTAAGTGGTTATGGTTGTTTGCCATGTGAGCTTGAATTGAATTCTATCTGATGACAGGGCATGAGAATTCCATCATACGACAATGAGTTACTAGTCTTGGCTGAGGATTTGACACGGAGAATGCTTCCTGCATTTGATACGCCGACTGGTATGCTCTTTTAGCATATTACTTATTCATAAGCGGGCGTGCATATAAAAATGAAAAAAATGGGAATTGTGTTGTCATCTCCTTCTTCTTTATTTTCTCTGCAGGAATCCCTTATGGATCCGTGAATTTGATGTATGGTGTTGACAAACATGAAAGCAAGGCAAAACATCTTCTTATTCCTTCTTATGTATTTATTTCATTGATCTGTGCTTTTGGTGACACGACTGAACAACCGAAACTTTGTTTGCCTAACTTCGCTAGCTCTCAAATAGCTTAAGAGTTTTGAGATTGGGCTGCTCATTTTCAGCTTCCCGATCTTATCGTGTGACTCATACAGTGGAACTCATGTTTATTCGAAGTTATCTTTGTTTTGTTTGTTCAGATAACATCAACCGCAGGTGGTGGTACTTTGACTTTGGAGTTTGGCGTGCTTAGTCGTTTAACAAATGATCCTGGTGAGTGAAGCTATGGAGCTTCAGTATTTCATGTCTTATCATAAATAAGTTTAGCCACTGAGAGATACTTCTCTTTAGCTCTCTTTATTCCTTTATCAAGATGTAATGATGATTTTTTATAGTTTGTTTTGTTTTTTACGTGCTCTTACATGGTGGTCCAACTTTGTTAAACTGAAGTTTTCGAACAAGTTGCAAAGAATGCGGTGAGGGGACTATGGGCACGTCGTTCAAGTCTCGACTTGGTTGGTGCTCACATCAATGTCTTTACAGGTGAATGGACACAAAAGGTAACACCTATTTCGTCCATGAACTGAAAAAAAAAGGTCTACTTTATATTTTACAAGAACTACAGTTTCTGGCACACTTCAGTGAACAACTTAAGGATCTTCCTCATTTCGTTAAAGAACTTGCTTCCACAAAATTAGTTGTGTTTCTTTTGTCACCCAACTTCTGAATGGTAGTGTCTGTCTACTTGGTAGGATGCTGGTATAGGAACAAGCATTGATTCCTTCTATGAGTATCTTCTCAAGGTTAGTAAATGTAGCACTATTAAAAATCCAGAAACCCATATATTAGATTCAGTTCTTCAACCTGCATAAAACTTTTCCTCACTTTTTTGTTTTTGTTTGCGTTGGGCGATTACAGGCTTATATTCTATTTGGGGATGAGGAATATTTATACATTTTTCAAGAAGCATACGGGTCTGCAATGCACTACCTTCACAAGGATCCTTGGTATGCTTTCTTTAATCTTTTGTATATTAGAATCATGAAAAAGCAATTCCCTTGTTTGGACTATTGTTTTTCTAGTTTTGTCGTAGGTATGTAGAGGTAAATATGGATTCCGGAGCTATTGTCTGGCCAGTTTTCAACAGCCTTCAAGCTTTCTGGCCTGGACTTCAGGTATAAGTGATTGTATGTTTCGAAAGACAGTTTATATTCTTAGGCCAGAAAATTAAAATATAATATTTTGTATCTATGTTCTCTCTCAAAAGGTTTTAGCTGGAGATGTTGATCCGGCAATTAGAACTCACACTGCCTTCTTTAGCGTCTGGAAACGATATGGTTTCACTCCAGAGGGTTTCAATCTTGCTACACTTAGTGTCCAGGTACTCCATCCTGATTTTTGTATCTCTGCGATTGCTTTTTGTTTATTTCGTTTCATTTTATGATGACACTGTGATGTTAAAACTTCATAGCTACTCTTCATTTTCTATAACAGTATGGGCAAAAGAGTTATCCACTGAGGCCGGAATTAATCGAGAGCACATATTGGCTGTACAAAGCTACCAGAGATCCCAGGTTACCAATTTAAATAGTAACCTTTTTCAGTTCGAATCTTTCATTATATGATCGGTTGTTTTCGAAAATTGATTCCGAGAAGTTCAAAGACATCTACTTCTTTTACGACAGGTATCTTGATGCAGGACGTGACTTTGTGGCTAGTTTGCAATACGGGGCAAAATGTCCTTGTGGTTATTGTCACATCACAGATGTAGAACTTCATAAACAAGAAGATCACATGGAGAGCTTCTTCCTCGCAGAAACAGTAAAAAAAAAATTCTGTTTCTCAATATGCATTTACTTAGTTACCTTAAAGCCTTGACTTGTTTTGCATATCAAAAATATTGCAGGTAAAGTACTTATGGCTACTCTTTGACTTAGCTGTTGACTCAGATAACCTTGTCGACAATGGCCCTTACAAGTAACTCCATATTAACTTCTTGATTTCGCATTCAGCTTACGGCAGCATTTCACTAATTTTGTTCATTTTGCTGTCTTGACAGATACATCTTCAGCACTGAAGGGCATCTATTACCATTAACACCGCAAATATCTCTAGCTCGAGAACATTGCTCATACTTAGGCGGATATTGTCCACGCAATGCCACAAAACTAGAACAAGAAGAAGAGAGTAATAACAATGATCGAGTCCCTGGAATCGAGCTTGAGACTCATAGTAACATTTATCCTTACCATGAGTCTTTTCCAGTTACCGGTTTGATAAAGGTCAGTAATAAAAAATAAAGGATTGTCTCTTTCTTTTCTTTGGATTGCTTACAAAAATGCAATTTCCTCTGCTTGGGTTTTGTAGGGTTTATGTCCAGGACTAACTCATGCTCAGAAATACGGTTTGCCTTATGTTTTACTTGAGAAGACCACTCGTGAAGATGTTAACCGAGCTAAACCGGTAATTACAAGCCGTTCGGTTGTGTTGATTTCGGATCAAAAGGGATCACATGTTGTTGAAGAAGAAGGATTTGCTTCTCAGTCTGAACCAATTACGAGTATCCCTGGTGGTAGTAGCAGCGACCAAACCGGTCCAGAGCTAACCTTGTTAGAGTCAGAAACTGATGATCAAAGATTATACTCTTCTTAATTTTCTCTGGTATATTTAGATTTTCCAAAAAGAAAGATTCAATTTTGCTTTATCAAGAAATATAGATTAATATTTCTTTAATTTATAATCATCTTGCATCAAAAACATTATGATATCAGTTTCTTGATCATAATCAATAACTTTCAAAAACACAAGGTTTGAATGTAAAACTAATAAACTGTTGGCATCTTTTTAAAAAAATGACTCTGATTCCAAGTTTCATAGATATTATTAGTTTCTTATTCAATTAGTTTTGTGATTATTTTAAGTGTTAGTGGAGACAAATTAGCACAGTTGGTAGATTTTACTTGTTTAAGGTGTGGGGGACCAAAGTATCAGTAGGAATCAAATTTCACACAAAAGATAATATAAACATTTATAAGTCCCAAAAATTATTCTCACTGCTCAATTAAGATTTCTGATATTTGTTTAATCTCTTTCTGTCTCTCTCTTTTGTGATTTAATTAAAGTTAAAAGAAACTAGAATCCAAGGCAATTCCTTAAAAGCTGGCTTTTTTTAATTAATAATTTCTGCCGTAAACCAGCTTTGGTTTATCTCTTTGTCTTTGTTGTGTTCATCTACAAGTTAGGTTGTAACTTGATCCAACTGTATTATCTTAATAATGGCCTAGTTTTAAGATAAGATCTTGGTTTCATGATTAGTGTCATGTGCTATGTATGATTAATCTTAATATGAGATCTTGATTTGATGATGCATTTTAAAAAATCTTGCTATATACAGATCTTTTGAAGCAAATCGAAATGAAACATAACATGAAATGGGTTTGATGAGAACACCAAAACAAAAAACAAACAAACATAATGTTCAGATTAGATCTTTTCAATAGCAGACAACATTGCCATTTTCTTGAGAAAACAGAGTTACACAGCTAAAGTTTAGATTAAGATCTTTCCTCAGACTGATGCTTAACACAGTTTAAGCATCTCTCTGTTACATTTGTTACCATCAGAATCAAAAACACCACAAGAAAGTGAATTTGTAATACCGATGAGGTAAACATTCACAACTATGTTTATATGAAACATCTCTCCTCGAAAACCCAAGCAGTTTCAAAGCTTTTCAAAATTCTTATAAAACAGAGAATACAAAAAAAACTCTGTTTTTGAATCTTCTCTTTGATCTTTTGTCTCTATAAACTTTTCTTAAACACCACAACCTAAACCTTGAACTTCTGATCCTTTCATGATCCTTAGCCTCTTACAAGACGAAACAAACATCCTGTAACAACAACAAACAGAAACAACATAAATACATAAACACTTAATTAACAGAAAAAACAAAAATTATGAATAAAATGTTTACTTACTCCCAAGGAACATCTCCAACAAGCATCCAATCACCATCTTTGTCTTCATAAGTAGGCACAAAGTTTGAGCCTTTGTATCCTTCTCTCTCAAAATACTCTCCCACAGAGAATTTAAACATGTTTTCAAGTGATTTCATCAATTCTGGATATTGCTTATACACAGTTAGATCTATCTTCCTCAGATATGGAGCACCATCCATACTTACTTTCACATACATTTTTTGACTTTCAGATTCATTCTTCTTTGTCTGCAAACTGTTCTTCCTAGAAGATCTAACAGGTGGCCATCCAACAATCTGAGCCCTGCAAATGACAGAAATTTGCAATAGATTAGATCAGATCTACAATCATCAATACACATTATCAGACAAAGTTTTCTTGGATTTGATTCAAAACACTTACTTAGGAGGAGAAGCTGTTTCGGTTTTTCCAGTAGATTCAATATCTTTCTCAGCTTCAGGTAAGGCTCTTTTGTTGCTTTTAACGCAAGAAATCTTCTCTTTCTCCTCTTCAAATCCATCTTCTGTTCCTGGTAATCCCAATCTCAGCTCTGTTGCCTTTAGGTTAACATACTCATCACAAACACCATTTTTTTCCATTTCTTAAATAGATTAATCTTCAAAGAAGGAAACTTTTGTTCTTGTGTGTTGTCTAGAGAGAGAAAGACTTGTTAATAATATGAGAGGCTTCGTGAGGAAGAGTGTTTTATAGGAATTTAAAGTCACTCTTTTTATTGTAATTTTAGAAAAAAGGGTTTCACTTAAATTAAGGACAAAGGCAAAAGCTAAAGCTGTCGGGTAGTAAACAGTAGCAGCAACTTTGAGGCAAAGTGTGTCCCATCATTTTGGGGACATTTGTGGGACACTTTCATCTTCAACGAAAAGATACTTTCTTTGATCTTGATGGACGGTCTAGATTCATTTCCTTATTAACCATAATTCAAGGAAGTGGGGTTAAGTTATGGTACACTCATGTGCAGAATATAAAAAATCCTTTTCTTTGGTTAAGCATTTGAATTTGTAGGGTAAGCATTACATGTGGTCTGCCATATGCATATGTCACCTCTCTCTCTCTCTCTCTTAAAGCCAAGAACTTACTCTTTCTTCTATTGTGTGGTTCTTGATATATCAAGATTAGATCAGCCTAGCCCATTGAGTTGAAACCCTAGCTGTCTAAAGTCAAAACAAATTTATAGTTTTTTTAATGTGTTTTGAAGATAAGATCTTAAGGAGCTTCATTGACTTTCTTTTCTATACATATTAAAGTTTTAAACTTTTGAGTTAAAATTTTTGATGGCTGTTTCAGTGTTTGTTCTCTTCGTTAATGAATACTTATTAATGACTAATTGTTTTTCTTTAGAAGTCATGAAAAAACCCCAACTTTGTCTCTTTGTCTCTATGAAACTTCTAATGATCTTTCATATATATGAATCTTGAAACAAGCTGACAAGAAATCTACTCAAAAGGTTTTATCTTGTGACAGATCAAATCATCTATGGGGTCTTATAGTTTTTGGGTTTTGATTTCTCGCTGTCTTTGTTCATATTACAGCAAGACAGTTGCTGTACTTGTTATGGTTTAGATGAACCAAACCAAACCAATGGAGTTTTGGTTGGACCGGATTTGAAGACCTAATTGGAATATAATCAGGACATTTTAGCATGTGCAAATGGTCCATTCGAACATAGTTCCAATTTTAAATCTGTCTTTTGTAGATTCTTTTTGGAAGCGTCCATAATTTTTTTTTCTGAATTTACTTTTAACGAAAAGTGCATATCCAAATAGTGATTTATGGATTACGACATTGCTGAAGTAATCGTTTTTGACATTTTGGTTATATCATAATTTGATTCAAAAAGGAGAAATTTTTAAGTAGTGTGGTATTTATTGTACACACGAAACAACAAAAAGTTTGGGTTCGATGTGAAGTGTGAATCGGTGGTGTGGTGTTTAAGAATTTAAGTTCTTTTTTTTATACACTAATATATTAAAAGTAGACCGGATACATATACATATATAGATACATAAATTTAAATAATAGACGATGGAAAAATTTGATATTTTGCGGAAACAAAACCGCAACAAAATTTAAAAATATAAGTTTATCATCCTTAGCTATAAATTAAATACTGAAAATGAGATATATCTACAACAAACAGGTTAATGACATTCTCCCGGTTCGACTTCGTGGTCATAATTGCAAAACTCAATTTATATATGGAATCTAAATAACTTAAAAAAGGTTAGGCTATATTTAATGTTTGGTTGATGCACCGGTCGATCCAATTAATTATTTAACATATATATACACATGATCATACGTTTATATCATCTTCATAAGTTAGTAGGTAGAGTAGGCAATATGAAACTAGTTTTATTTGAACTCCATCACATGCACAATGCTCATTTGTTGTAACCTAACCCAACATTGCAACCAATTTCCAGATAATTATCACCTTTTGTTTGTGAGTGACATTTGGGAACCTATAATTTGTTTTTATTTATTTCTCAAGTATATAGTTTGTATCTCCATTTTGCTGGAGTATATTATATATATACATATTAATAAGTATATATCAATAAGTAAGCAAAATAATTGAAAAACCAATAATTTGTACTGATGTTGTTATCTTATCATAATTCAAGTTTAAACTCAAAAATATATATGTGTTAGAACGAAATATTTTGAGTATTTTATTTCGGTGAATTCTAGACCAGAAGAAAGTGTGTATTATCTGAGAGAGATGAAGACTAACCTCTCGCCGGGTCCTATAGATGTTTTTTTCCAATGAAGATTATTTCCTATAAGAGGTGAAGGAATACAAAGGTCTACGGAAGAAAATAAGTGGTTTCCTCCAAAGACTTTCCGATGTCTAATTTAGGTTTGTTCCATTGAAAATGGTGTATTTGGAAATTGTACGAGGATTAAGTGAAGAGCTTTATCCGTAGATCGGAGCTTCCATCTACCATAAGTGTTTAATTACCAAGGAAAAAAATATTGAATAGAGAAAGGAATGGAGTTGAAACTCTCTTTTTGACCGACTCGTTTATATGGGTGAAAAATATACTTACCTTTCATCTTCCTGAGAGTTTTTTATCGTTCGGGATTCTCTCTTTTTTGGTTTCTCTCTTATTATTTATACAAAAAAGCTTTGACGGGTTAACCCATAAGTTAACTTTTTATGCCCATCTCCTTTGTCGCCTTGGGGAAGCCACACTTGAATGGCAGGTGGAGCTCTCCTATCGTGTGACATTGTCGTAAAATGTCTGATTAACCCTGAGCGTTGGGGTACCTGTTCGGCTTTGGATCAGATATTTTGGATATCGGGTCTTTAGGATTTGAGATTTAGGATCCGTTCGGATATTTTGAATTTTTGAATTAGGTTCGGTTCAGTTCCAATCGGATTCGGGTCGGGTTCGAGTAATTTGTTCGGACCCGATTTATATCCGAATTTCTATCAAAAATAGTTTAGATCGGTTATTTAATCCAAAAGGAATCATGGATACAGTTCAGGTTCGGATAATTTGTATTCGAACTACCCAAATTAACCTGAAAATATCCAAAAGTATCAAAAAAAATCAAATTAACCGAACATAACTAATATATTTGGATGTATCTTTATAATTTTGGGTATTTTAGTTTATTATATATATTATTATGATTATATTTTTTTAACTATTTCGGCTACTCATTCGGTTCTCGGTTCAGATCGGGTTCGGTATCGGTTCTTCGGATATGGTAATTCAAGATCCGTTCGGGTATTTCACCGGATTCGGTTCGATTTGGTACCTCTCAGTTCAGATCGGGTTGGGTTTGGTTCTTCGAGTACGAATTATTTTGCCCAGAGCTACATCCGACAATCTTACCGTTCGACATTTTTGGGCGAGTCGAGTCGGTTGGCTTCCGCCCCCTACAGATTTGACGACTCCTAGATAGGGTTTCATTGGCCATGTGTCACTCTTGAATTCGTCCACGAAAGCTGGGTCCCAATAGTTGCCTCCGTCTCCTTTGTTTGCTTCCAAAGAAAAGGTAAGAAGTCGACATAATATTATCGTGGTATCACTCGTTCTATTTTAAAAACATTTTTCCGAATGATTCTTTCCAAAATATTTCTCCCAATTTTTTTGTTATGTGCATCGCATAGGTAAGACATATTAAGAGTGATCCCAACAATCTTATACCAAAATAGATGCATTCTTCTCTTCTTTTTTTCTGAAGACAAGGAAACATGCGAAATTCCATTAGACCAAAATCTATACAAAGCTTACGAAGATTTCATATAAATATAAAATAGCGACCATTTGACCTAAAGATTCAAACTAAATGCGCATCGAACTAATCAAAGTCTTATTAACTGTAATTCTAACTCGACCTCTCACCACTGGCTTAACGGGCTGAAGAAAAAGGACTTAAATTTTGCTTTGAAATGTTTTTTTTTTTTGGCTAGAAGTTTGAATGTTTTTTACCAAAAGATTTGTAGATTCAGTCAAATGTTTAAATATAAATAGCGGTTATAAATGAGAGAAGTTATGGTAAACACCTTTGTGGGTTTGTTTACCCTTTATGGGTTTATTACTTTCCATTTGTGGAGATCAGACAAAAAAAACCTATTGTAAGAAGAAGAAAGAGACTGAAAATACTTAAGAAAAAAAACTTATTATTTAGCTAATCAATTTCTTACATTTGTCATCTATCCAATAAGATTCCTTTTATATTGGCATACATATATAGCTAATCAACTCTAATAATAGATAAAACTTATATAATTTAGCGTCTACAAAATAATTTTAACGCTTCAACAATAAGTCTACCAGCTGAAAAATAAGTTTACCATTCTAACAGTAAGTCTACCACAGAAAAATAATTCTATCACCATTGACAAGTAAGTCTACCACATAAAATATATCTATCATGAAGGAGAAAATTAGTCTACAAAATAAGTCTACCGTTCCAACAATAAGTCTACCACTCCAAAATAAGTTTATCGCTCCAACAATAAGTCTATCAGCTGAAAAATAAGTTTACCGATCCGAACATAAGTGTATCATTCCATTAATAAGTCTATCGTAACTATACGATAGACTTATTTTTTTTGGCACCAACATTTCTTTTCTTTTTTGTCTATGTCGCAAAAATTAATAATGACATTTTCGTAAATACGTTTTTGTCAACACATCGAAAACTTGTAATAAGGGTAGTGGAGATTGTTTTACTAATTACCAAAAATTGTCATTTGTTTGGTCATTTTCAAACTTTTTAAGGTTGTTTTAGTTATTCACCCTGAACAATATTTTAACAAAACACTATTGTGTTTTAGTCATATATGTTTACTTCTTAATGTTTTTTTCGTATTGATGAT
>AFAN01000306.1:0-26340 GCA_000218505.1 Schrenkiella parvula
ATCTCTCCATTTTACCAATCATTGTTAAGATCACTTTCATATGAAAAATACAAGATCACCTGCATGTGAAAAATACAAAATCACATGCATGTGAAAAATACAAGATCACACTGACATAACAATAAAAAAATATTCATGCTATTATTGGACTACAACAAGGTATAAAATATTTACTTGAACTTCAATTTTTTTTCTCCTCTTTAAAAAAAGTGTTTTACTTATTATGCATATAAAGATGTTATCATTTTAAAAGTATTACATTTTTTTGTTTAAACAAAAAACAACTCTACTGATTTCTCTACTCAATGATTTCATAAAATACACAATAAAAAGTTCTAATACTAAAATTAATAGTTCACTATTTAAAAAAAACGTTGCATTATGTCCGATAAAATAAATCTAAATTTATTTTCACAATCCGCGCGTAGCGCGGAAATAATCATAGTTACTATATAAAAGTTTCTAATTGGGGCTCTAGAGAGTGCCATCTCAATTAAAATTCTGTCCCAGCGAATGCCACGTGTCGAACCCTCTGATTTTGGGCTTTTTTATGGGCTTCACGTTTTAATTACTGTCTCATGTTAAAAAACTTATTTGAGCTTCAAAATTAAAAGCCCAATGACTAATTCTACCTGCTCCACCGATGCTTCCTCTTCGCTTCCCATACTTTCCTTTTCGATTTTGCTGCCGAAAAAATTAACACAGTTTTCAGATCTTTTTGGCCAAATCTGCGTTGCCGAAATCCTACATCGTTCTTGGGTGATATCCTTCCGCATCTCATCTCTGTCAGTCGTAACCTCAGCCGTAACCTCAGTGTTCCAAGCGAGGTATATCTACAGTTTTGATTTGATTCCGATTTTGATTTCAAAATTCGGGTTTCGTTTGATTTTTAATGTGTTTTACATATTTGTTTCATGCGATTGTGTATTGCGTTTAACCCTAAAAACAGAATTTACTAAATTCTTTACTGCAATTAAAAGAATCGAAGAAAAAAAGAGAAGAGTTTAAAAAATACACTACTGGTATCAAGATAAATCTACTCAAAAAAAAAAGTTGCGGACTCAAAGCCGCTTTAAAACCTCTTCCATGGTCTTAAAAAATAATTCTGCAAAATTATTATGCATTTTACAAATTTACCATCAGTTCACATTTTTAAGAAAATTACAAGGTTTTAAATCCAACCATTTTCTATATTTTAAAGCACAAACTAATGCAAAACCAATACGAAAAAAATAAAATGAAATTGACAAAGCATAAAACGTTAAAGAAAATGTATAAAAAAAAAACGCAAAATAGTACGCGCGATACTACCAAGGATATATATTACGCGCGGTCAAAATACTACCAAGGATATATTAGTCATCGCCTCAATCTAGGTTAAAAAGACCAAAAAAACAAACAAACAAACTTTGTTTTATTCAAAAAGTCTGCTCTTAAAAAATTATTTATTTCTGTTCATGCACTCCTCTGGGTGTTGATGTAGTGGTATCAAAATCCGAGTTTATACATTGCCAAAACTGATTAAAAAAACTCTCGAACATCAAATTATCGTAAGTGATTAAGAAAATCGTATGACATATATATTTTGCAATACTAAGAGAAATATATAAGCTGAAACATGCGATTGATAGACGCACCTAATTAAGTCCACGGGCTTAAGAATGCGATCATTGTTTGGAACATTGTTTTATACAAATCGGCAAGAATTATACATTCTATTTTGTACACGCTACAGTTTGTAATAGAAAATAAGGGAGACAACAAAATTTGGATTTCAAACAATTGCGATTTTACGACTTCGATTTTTTTGGTGTTTACGGATTTGCGATTTACGTCGATTGCAATAGAAAATTCGCAACATGCTTACGCCATTGCTGGTGCTTACCAATTTTGTTTTTTTTTTAAATAGCTGCAATAATTTGATTTATATTCATGTGCTTACACATATAAAAGATATATGATGCATGCAATAAAAATCCAAGTGTCTATCTAATTTGTTTAATTCAGATTATGATTAGATGTCTCGTAAATTAATTAGTACTTATTTTTAACAAAAGAACATAAAAAGACAGCGAGGTGGAGAACATGAACGTTTAATTGCAAATGTACGTAACGAGTTTACGTGACTCCCCATGCACTCATCAAGCCCTTGTAGATAGAACTGGTCAAGCCCGTATATCGGTTTGCTATATATACATAATGAAAAAGTTCCTGATCGCAGTTCCGGAGACCATGCTTCTCGATCAATTTATAAATAACTTGAACAAATTATACATGTATTGGTCTTGTTTTATACTCTTGTACTTTGATTGTTTGAATAACAAAAGAGCCAAACCAAGGATGTATTAATTAATTATCGCCTAATTCTAGCTTAAAAAGACAACAAAACAAACAAACAAACTTTGTTTTGTTCAATTTTTTTTTAACTTTTAGAAGTATATTTATTTCTGATCATGCACTCCTCTAGGTGTCAGTGTAGTGGTATCAAAATCCGAGTTTATACATTGCCATAAATTATTAAAAATATTATCGAGCATCAAATTTGTAATTGTAAGTATTAAAACTTCTGGGTTTCCAACTCAAAACTAATTGGTAATGAGTGGATTGGTCCAAATTTTTTATGTGTTATTAAAGGTCCCACTAATTTCTACCTAATCTCAATATTTTCCCTTGAGATAATGGCTTTTCTAGCCATTAATCTCGCCAGACCATCAATTTCGAGTTCCGAAGCTAAGACCATTTTTTGGGTCGGATTACAAAAATGTGTGGATCAGACTCTGATACGATGATAAGATTCATGAGCTTACAACTTAAAATCAATTAGCAATGAGTGGATTGGCCCAAACCCCTTATATGTTATTCAGGATTCATCCATTACAAGAAAAACTGTTTATAGCTACAAAATAGCCACGAAAAAATTCGTTGATATTCAAGCCATAACTAGCCACAAACCAGCTACAATTAAAAAAACACAAAATTTGTGGCCATTTTGTGATTATTTGTGGCTAAAAAACCACAAATTCCGTTTTGTTACTATTACAAGCAATCTATCCACCATTAGCCACAAATAAGTTGTGGAATTTCAAAATCCACAATTAACTACAAATGGGCATGTGGCTATCAAATATATAAAAATTTGTACCAAAATTTTTAATTCGAAGTTTAATTTTCGTTGGGAAATTAGTTTGGCGGTTTGGTTTGACTAATACCAAAATTATATTTGCGGTTAAATATCACAACTTCTAATGTCGAACGTTACATGACGTGTTAATTTTTATATAATCCGAATAGTAAGTAACTAAAAAAACCTTATCGACATATTTTACGGTACTAAAAAAGTAATATAATCTGAAACATGTGATTGATAGACGTTCCTAACTCCACGGTTTTAAGCATTCGATCATTGTTTTAAGTCTCTATAGGCTTCAAGTTTTATATTAATGAACGTTCATTTACCCCCACATAAGTAACAAGTGTTTGGTATGAAATCTTAAATATTCTTTATACAATTTTTTAACATTCCGATAACTTTAACAATCAAAAATAGAAAATATATAATTTGAAAATTTCCTATATATTTGAAACTTTTTGACTTTTGTTTTTAAAATATTGAAACTTGTTGCTAATCACAATTTTTTTTCTTCTTTCTTTTACATCATATTTATTAAAATAAACAAAAAAGATTATAAAATTTGGCTGCGATGAATATCAAGATAAAATAGTTACAAAAACAATTCATAGAGATATAAGGGAGTCGCCTGATTGTTGTGCAACTGACTATTAACCGTTTGGAGAGGAGGATGCTCCCGGAGAGAGAGCTTGTTCCTAGAGAAGTCGGGGTGTTCATATATATGAAGGTTTTTGGATACATTGTCTACAAAAAGTATCCAAAGATAATATGAGATATCGTTGGACATAGATTGCCAAAATTCACACCTCAATAATCAGATTTAGTCAAAGGATCATTTGATTTCCTAGGGTTGAACAATTACCTTACACCATATGCGACCGATGCACCTCCTTCTATTCTGACAAAACCCAACGCCTTAACCGATCCACGAGTTACTTTCAGATGTACTTCAGGTGGTAAAATAATAAAATACTGAAAAGAAACAGAAACTCGAGTTTTCTGCTTCTCAGGTGGTATATAGCCGAAAATTGATCATGGTTTTCAGAAGCATAAGTAGAAAACCAGAACGGTTCCCGACGGCTGCGTTTAAGCATGTAGGGCTCTGCCCTCGTATACAAGTTGGCCCATCAGGCCTTCTGAGAAAATCGAGCCTGACTAATTTTTAGAAAAAAAGTAATCACTTACTTCGATGTCCAAACATTAATATTCAAACTATTACTTTGTCTAAAACAGAAGCTACCGTAGTATTGCAGATATAGCCACTTAGATAAAGAAAGCAGTTGTGGTTAAAGATTTAAGCTCTCTCTAAAACCAGAATATAATCATTTTATTTTTTTATTAACTTGTATTTTAATATAAAACGCTCATAAAAAAAGAACAAGAAAATTTATATTGCGTGAGGTGGTTTAGCTACGAATCCAAGAAGGCTCCAAACCAAAAAGCTTATCGCCTCGGTTTTGCGCAGCTGATGTTCGTGGTGGTGGTGCATGTACCGTGATCGGAAGAACCCATTCGCTTTTTTCCCTTTCCGGGATTAACAATGGATGTTCATACCTATCATTAAAAAGAACCAGAAACTGACTTCAACAATTTGAGCACTTCAAAAGACTAAACCAGAGGTTCAAAGAGAATGAATCTTTTGCATTCGAAATCCGTTTTGACTCATACCTGCTCAAGTCCACATCCTTCGGGGTAATTAGGAACTCAAACCGCAGAATCCATTGAACAGAAACACGGGGTGTAGCGAACGACATTGGACCATCAGTGGGAATCGAAAAAAGAAAGCTGGTCTGAATAAGGTCTGCCACCACTTCATGGTGATCGCTTTGGACCTGTTGAGAAAAGACAACATTAGAAACAAAGAAAAATACAATGTAGTAGCAATGATATCCATTGCAGAGACATAGCATCTGAAGATCAGTAGCGGAAAAAAGAACAAACAAAGTCAATTCACCAAATTATACTCTGCTGTATTAGTACCTTAGTATGCGTTTGAGAACTTCTCCTAGACGGATGAACAAATCTCCTGTTTATCGTCTCTGAAGTTTCTAGTGTAACCGAGACCTGAAATCGGATATTGATAATCAATTTGAACAGACCTTGATGTAGCCTCGACTTCAGATTATACACCAGAGATGTTTTATTGATTTACCTCAAGGCATCTTCTAGCTCCTTCTTCATGAAAGAAAGTAAGAGTTCCACCAATCTGCGAACAATTACCATTGGAGGTAAATCATTAATAAATACAGGAAATGTTATGAAAGAATGTGAAATGACATGAAACTGCCATTACGTTATCGCTAAAGTAATAAGTAGAGTCGGCATTCTTCGGGGAAAACCTAAGAAGGACTTGGTCATCCATTCTGATGTTGTAAGATCTTCCTCGTGTAAATCTTTCTGCTGCAATAAAATGATTGCACTGGATAAGTTGCTATTTGTAGAATCAACAAACAAATGAAGAGTTACAACATGTGAAATCTTCAAACTGCAAGATGGTTGAAAGAGTAAACTAGTTTACATGGAATTGGTTCTCCAGCTCCAGCTTCAGGTGAGTTAGATGCTCCTGGGCCATTTGTCTGCTTGGGCTGTTGGCTCGAAATCACGGAATTTGATGATTTATCTGGCGAAAAGCCATCTAGTAGGCAAAAGATGGAAGCATTCTTCAGTTATCCCTTCCTTTCTCACCAGTTATAGAGCTAATAAACAAAATAGATAATATGGTGTATTCCGAAATAGCATCTTTCAATTATTATAGGTATTTGAGAACGGTACTATTTTCAGAATTTGTTTGAAATCTAGCCTTCTACTGAGGACAGAAACACTGATGTTAGCGTAGTAAGCCTTTCACATCTTCTTCGGCAAACAACAGAACATGAACTGGTGACATTCTCAGTGACCAGTAAAAAAATGCTGTTTTAGGCAATTACATACACATTATCACTTACCAGGTCCAGAGTCATAAGACACCACGGCAGCTGATAACTGAGAAACCATCTGTTTTGGAGATGATCCAACACCTTCTTCAATATATGACGTGTCTTTCATAGATAATCGTGGTCCAGAATTCAAGGACAATGAACTACCAAAAGTTCTGTTTAGATTTCCTTTGTTGGGATAGGAAGAAACAGAGGAGATCTCATCGCGTGAACTGTCATATCCATCCTCACCACTATCATATGCGTCATTTGCTCTAGTCTGCATAAAATGCCTTTGGTTAGTTGTTTTTATGTTGACCAGCATGTAAATGAAACCAATAAGTAAATAAAAAGCTGTAAGACAGTAGTAAAGAAGATAAACAGTAATATGGTACAACTGTGAGCATGCCATACCCATTCTGAGTCCCCATCCATCTCTTTCCAGTATATTTCTGTCTGAATGGTACTGCTCGGAACAATCCCTGAGAGAAAACGTAAGAGGCCCATCAGGTTGCTGCTAATGCCGTCCAAAAATAAGGATAACAAAAAATTTCTTCGTTCTGTAGTTTGTTGCCTTATAAATAAACAGAGCCTGAAACCTGATTTAAAATTCCCAATTAGAAATTTGAGAACAAAGCTTACCATCGGTTTGACTTTCCTCTAAAAGCAACCCGTTGTTCTTCTGAATTGCCCATACTTGAATTGGGACTCGAGTCTCCTGTTGGTATATCAAAACAGGATTACGGGAGTCAATACTATGCCGACTTCCATTAGGAAAATTTAATAACAAAAGGGGAAAATAAACATTATATTCAGAAAAACAAGAGTCCTAACACTAAATGCATTCCCTTAAATATTTCTATCAAGCATCATGACATATGAAGCACGGAAACTGGATTTTATTATGACATGTAGCCACTCCTAGATGTTATTTCTATAAGAATCATGACATCCAATTTCTGGGACAAAATATTATTATGATGCCAAATCAAGAAAAGTGACAATCCTACTTGATTTAAAAGATATTACAATTAACTGTCCGAACTACTAAACTCATTACAGTGACAAATCAGCCAAAGAAAACAAAGTACGTACATGCGACACCAAATCTTTTTCCAAGAACATCTAGACTAACCTATGCTTTATATCTCATGGTTCAACCTCATACTCAACACAGAAACCCTGGTGCATCTCCATTCCATCGCCATAGAGAAATTACAAGCTAGATGAATTAAGAATGACTTGCACAAAGTTATGTGATTGTCTTATCAAGTAGATCAAGCACGCTAAAAACCAAGGGGACGCCTAGCTTAGCACTATAGTAAGAAACATTGTGTTGCAATCTTACACTCTCTTGAACAAACTTAAGTCTTCACAAGAGAGCTACAAATGTTTGGGTTTACCTCAGTTAAGCCTTCTACACATAAGAATAAAAAATGTAATTGCATTCAAGCAACCAGAGTAAACAAAATACAATGTACTGCACCTATAGCACCTAAAGAGACACGGAAGTCAAGTAAACAAACCACTTCGATAAAATCTTTTGTCGAGTCTTTGTAAAACTGACTGTTTTCTAAAGCCATCAATCTTCCGCTTAATGTGCTCTTGATATAGTAATGGTAACGTAAAGTAGCACCCTTATAAGAAGGTGGTAAGATCTCTGGGAGTGTAGCACGAACCATTACTGTACATGGAAATTACAAACAAAGATGCCTGTGAGCTCAATGATTGACATTGTAAACCCTGGCTGTCAACATCCAGCATAGTCTATGTTATTATTAATGTAGTAATAAAGAAAGGAATCAGGCAAGATTACATGTCATCTTAGCACCAGGGGATAGGAGTTGATTGGAAATCAAGGATGGTGTTGAACTGTCTAGGAAGATGTGTTCACCTGAAAATCTCCAAACAAAAATATACGATTAGCACGCCACTACATAAGTACACTACATTGCACAGAACCTAGTATCGTTTTGTTCCTTGAAACTTGAGAGGATCAAGAAAAAGACCTAACTATAAAGCACTTAATGTTTTGCAATTCACTGATGCAAGTATTGCACTAGTAGATACTTCTGGAGGCAATTAAGATTCATAAATGCTATAAAGGTGCAATGAACATAATTTCGTATGTGCAATATGCATGATGTCTGTAGAGAAAGAATCATGAAAGACTGAAATTCTAGGAAGTTAAGGGAAATACAAAGAAAAATCACATAATTTTAATGTTAAAACTAATAGCCAATTCCCTTTGGTTCCCCCCCCCTTATTTTATTTCACTTTATTCCATAGTCATCCTCACAGGGTAGACCACATAAGTTAACCAGATACAAGCATACTTTCCAGGGTGTGCATATATGAAAGTCTACACGTATAAACGTCAAGATATTCAAAAGCATCAACAATTTAGAAATCTCCACGAACTAATATAACATATAACAGTTTCATGTAACAAAAAGCTCGGTCAATACCTCTTCGTCCTTTGCTTCCTGGTGATGGCTTTTGAGTAGAAAACCACTGAATCTCCAATTTTTCTACTCCCTTAACCTCAAAACTAAGCTTTTCAACCAAAATCGAGGGATTAGCCCCATTCTCATGATCCTTTAAAGGAGAATTACCAACCTCAATAGTTACAAATATGGAATCTCCAGGCCTGTAGACATCTTTATCCGTTTGCAAAATTAGAGTTGGTTTGACCTTGCTTCCAGAAACATCCAAAGAGTCATTAACGTCGTTGGAACTTCCGATCCCCAAAAATGAAAACCTTGATGATAACATCGCTTCAATGGCTGTGTTCCTTAACAGATTACAACTATTCAGCTGGAGGCACCAAACAAAGCATAGAATCTCTGAGGACAATTCAATTAGGCATAAACCCTGCCAAATTTGACGGAAGAGGAGTTCAGAAACTCTTTTATTGAAAATCTATAAAAGAATAAATGTAGAGCGGAGAGCAAGCATAACAATCCTAAGCTACAAAGAAAGACTCGCAATCCACAATTCGTGTTTCGAAATATCTATCATAGGTCCAGGGACGATTCTGAGGAAATGTGCAAACTGTGCAGAGCCCCAGAAAATAGGGTTTCCAAGGAGAAGAAGATGACTTACAGCTGCTGATTAGAATGGTTACGTGACTTGGATGGAGTTGGAAAACCCGATTCAAGGTTCCTCCTTCCAAACATACAATTGGCAGAAAGTAGCTAAAGAATGGCAATCAATTACTTCAACCAAAACTCAGATCTAGAGAGAAGAAGACGCGAATCGTGCAGATCACCAATTTGTGAGATTTCATTAACAAAGGCAATATCTCGTTCACAGTCAGATTCACAGAGACTGAGCTTCTACTTTCTGTCCGTGACAGCAAAAAAGAAACAGAGATATCACCAGGATGACGGCACCGGAAAACGAAGCCGAAAGTCCGGCGACAGAGTCCTCCGTCGCTAGAATCGAGAAAATGTCGAGGAAAAGGTTGAGATTTCTAGAGTAAACCGGGATGATCTGATTTTAGATTATTTTCTCGTTAATTTGCCCCATTTGTTTTTTGGTTAAACATTTCCCATACTGTAAAAGAGTAAATTAGAAAATAATACCAGATGCGTTAATAGAAAAAAGTATATATTTATATATATATATATATAAATTTCGTTATTATAAAAATATGAAATACTAGTTTATTTGTTTTTCTAACGTCTAATAATTACTTTTAAAAAAACTTACATTGATGTTTTTTTGTAAATTTTATCCGTTAACAAATTATCAAATATATTACTTTCTATCGTAATTTTTTTTTGTTTGCCATCATCCGTCTAATTAAACCCCTAAGATACTAATTGCTATTCATTTTACAATCTTTTTGCCAATAGTCTTGATTGACATTGACTGTTTGGTGTCAACCATCTTCGAATTCCTATTTCTACATTTGATATGTCATTATATAATTCTATTTACCCTATAACATTATGTTCTATGCATATAATAGAACAAAGTTAGATGCACAAGAAACCAGATATTCTATGTTTAATTAATTAAATATGACATGATATACTTAAGAACATCTCACAAATGTAGGTTCTTAAAGTGAAAAAAAAGGAATAATATCTCACATATAAAATAAAGGAAATAATTTTATTTTAAAAACATATATTTCGATGAATGGGTATCTTAAAATTATTTTAATTTTGAGAAACCCACATAAAAAGTTTTCATTTGAGAAAAAAAAATCGGTTTAACTACTGTTCATTGCTATTTTCACCTAATTTCTTGGAAATTAAAGACCGGGTCATATTTTGTTTCAACAAAGAACAGCCACTTTAGTTTTATAGTCTTTACTCTTTAGCCATCAGCCTTTTAAACTAGTTGAAGATTCTACACGATTATATTCACTAATCACTATACAAGACATCAAAAAAAAAATGAAACAAAAAAAAACAAGAAGGAATCAAAAGGGTTTGTTTGTTGTCGCTATAAGATGACGCGTGATAAGCCGCTTCCTAAAGCACGTGATCTCTCCAATTCCAAGTCTCTCTCTGCTTCACTTCACTGCTTTCTCTCTCTTCCGCTTTCCATGGCTCCATCTGTGCAGCCTTCTACATCACCTCTTCGTACAAGGTTAACAAAAAGATCAACAACTAACTTTGTATTGAAAAAGCGATCCTTTTTTTTATTAGTGTCATGAATCTCTTGATATGGGTATTTCGTGTTTGTTCGTGTCATTTATTTAAAATTGTTTTACTCATTTGGGTGTTTTTGGTGGCATGCACTGGAATTTAAACAGTGAAGGAGATGAAAAATATGCGAATGTAAAATGGGAAGAGCTTGGATTTGCTCTGACTCCAACAGATTATATGTATGTGGCCAAATGCAGACAAGGAGAGAGTTTCTCAGAAGGAAAGATTGTTCCTTACGGTGACATTTCCATTAGCCCTTGTTCTCCTATTCTCAACTATGGCCAGGTTTTGTTCTCTTAGTTCTTATAATCAAACTTATGATCTTTGTTCTGATCTTAAATCTAAATGTTAATCGTGCTTTGTGTGGTTGTACAAGCTTGCCAAATCTCACTGTATTATAGAAATTTTGGGTTTAAATAGAGCAGGATTCAGAATTAGAAGCCTTTAATGTATGAAATAAACACCTGTGAGTGGGAAAATGATCAGCAGATTCATAGATTGTGTTAGGTTATTTGATTTGGGTGTATAAGCGAGCAAAAGCTTAGAACTTTAGTGTTTACATATATATATATATATATTATGTATGAGAGTTTGAGAGAAACCTTTTGATGTTGTTTTGGCTTTGTAGGGATTATTTGAAGGTCTCAAAGCCTACAGGACTGAAGACGACCGGATTAGGCTTTTCCGGCCTGACCAAAACGCTCTTCGTATGCAAACTGGTGCGGATAGGCTTTGTATGACACCACCTTCTGTGGAGCAATTCCTCGAAGCAGTTAAACAAACTGTGCTTTCCAACAAGAAATGGGTATGGACTATGGACATATGTTTCTCTATTCAGTTTGATTCCCGATTATAATTTGCTCTCATCTGTAGAAATTCCTAAAGGGTGTTATGGTTTTTTGGGTTTAAGGTTCCTCCTCCGGGTAAAGGGGCTTTGTATATAAGGCCTCTCCTAATAGGGAGTGGCGCTATTCTTGGAGTAGCTCCAGCACCTGAATACACTTTCCTCATTTACGCATCTCCAGTAGGAGATTACCATAAGGTGAGTTTGTGTGATGCTGTTTTGAATACTTGGTGAAAATAAACTCTGCCCAAAGACTCCTTAATATTCAAATGGTTGAGCCGGTTTATCTGTCTTGTAGGTAAGCTCAGGTCTGAACCTTAAAGTTGATCATAAGTATCACCGAGCCCATTCTGGTGGGACGGGTGGTGTCAAGAGTTGCACAAACTATTCTCCAGTAAGTTCAAGACACCAAAAATATATTTATAAATCATGGCAACAAGTTATTGGAATATCTATTTCTCTGATTTCTTCCTGTATAAAATTTTGAAAGGTTGTAAAATCGTTGGTAGAAGCAAAGTCTTCGGGTTTCTCTGATGTCTTGTTCCTAGATGCGTCAACAGGCAGAAACATCGAAGAGGTGTCTGCATGTAACATCTTCATAGTCAAGGTAAAGAACATTCAACATACATCACATATAATAGAAAGTCTCAACCTTTTAGATTCCTTTGCATAAAGTTTCTTAATAGTATTGATTCGTGTTTATAGGGGAACATTGTGTCCACTCCACCAACTTCGGGAACCATTTTGCCAGGAATCACAAGGAAAAGCATAAGCGAGCTAGCTCGTGATATCGGCTACCAGGTTCCAACATTCAATTCTCTTTAGATTTTTCGTTTAGACATATTTCATGAAATCAAGATTCAAGGATTTTGATTCACAAAATGTGACAGGTTCAAGAACGTGATGTTTCTGTGGATGAGCTATTAGAGGCAGAAGAAGTTTTCTGCACGGGAACTGCAGTGGTCGTTAAAGCTGTTGAAACCGTGACCTTCCATGACAAGAAGTGAGTGATTAATATATTATATACTAAGACCGTTTCATCAAATCTTCAACCTTTCCAATTCTCGTGTTACTTAATGTTGGTTTCGGAGTGATGATCGCAGGGTAAAGTACAGGACAGGAGAAGAGGCCTTGTCTACGAAGCTTCACTCGATGTTGACGAGTATTCAGATAGGTGTTGTTGAAGATACAAAAGGTTGGATGGTTGAGATCGATCGTTGTTAAGGGTGAAAGAACAAGATCTGAAAAAGCTGATTCAAATGATCTTACTCAATGGTGTATCTTTTTCTCTTAAGTGTTTGCTTTGTTTTCTTTTATGCGGCTTGTAATGAAGCACCTCTATGATACAATAGGCATTACGGAGCGACGCTGTTGAATAAAAAGTGAAGGATGAAAAAGAAACGAGAAACCTTTAAGCCCACTTTCACTTAGCAAAAAACTCGACCATGGCCGTAAGTTACGAGATGCTAAAAGCATATAGTACTATCGATGATAACGGGGAAAAATAAATATGTCCAAAATGATTCATAGAATTAATGGAACCCATTATACTACATGACGCCTTAATATTAAAATGGTAGAAAAATTATTGACAGCTGTGGGATTTGAACCCACGCCCTTTCGGACCAGAGCCTAAATCTGGCGCCTTAGACCACTCGGCCAAACTGTCCCTGTTGACAATTATTTCATAGTTTATATTAATTTCTCTTAATTAATAAAATACTTCATGGTTAATCCCGTCGCTGGCACTACCACTAATTGCTTCTTTCACGATGATCTTGTTCACAATTGTATGCGCGATACATTAGCTCTATAATTCATTGTATTTTTGTATAAATATATCATTATTGGCTGTCACTAAATTTGTGATTCTTCTCTTTTTAAAAGACTAAAACTAGACGTGATGACCTCACGGGACTACGCCGTGTTTATTGATCTATTTTTTCTACCAAAGATGTCATGGGTCTTTAGCCATAATCTCTTCGGACCACAAACAAAATCATGTATTAATCATTTCTTTATTAATATTTATATTTATATTCGTGATTTTAAAAGACATTCTATTAAAAGTGTATCCAAGTAATGCACACCCAAAAGCTAACTCAAAAATTGAAAATAAACTCAAAAAAGGTTCGATTTTTCCTCTTAGATTTATAATATTTTCGTAAAATTATGTACAATTTGATATATGTCGTTTTGAAAAAATTAGGAAAAATAATTGAAATATTGATCAGTTTGGAGTTGCATAAATAAACTATATCGGTGATCTTTTGAAAGCTTAGGCACATATATGAATATTTATAGAATAACTAAATTATAATAATTGATTAATATTTCGCTTTTACATAAGTCGTTTTGTAATTTATTTGTATATAAAGTAAATAGAATGTATAAATTTTATACCCTCCAAATGAGTCAATATACAATGTCTTAAACTCCTTAACGTACAGTACATAAACACCTTGAATTTGGAGATTCGTAAGTATATATTAATTTAAGACTCGCCTGTTTCACCATTTGGTCTTAAAAAATAGTAAGACATTGGGTAAAATACTAATATAATCAAATCAAATCACATAAAATCAAATCTATAAAAGTTGCATGTGACAGACAGATGATTCTACTATGTATTTAATGCTAAGCATAGTTTCATATATCTTTACAACTAAAGTGTTAAGTCGTTCACAAATTATAGCACATCAACTCTCCAGAGCTCAGACCACTTTCTTGCTTTCTTTGTCTTCCTCTATCCAATGGCTCCTTCTCTGCACCCTCCTTCATCATCTCTTCTTACACGGTTAAATAATATCGTCTCTTATTTTTTCAAGGCCAACATTAAATGATCTTATATATATGAGAAATAACCTTTCTTTAGTTATAACTTATCCATTCTCTGTTTATTGAAAACCTTTTACTCATTTCAGTATTTTCTCCTTTTGTTGCCATGCATTTAAAACAGTGAAGCAGATGAAAAATATGCAGATGTGAAATGGGACGAGCTAGGATTCGCTCTAACTCCAACTGATTATATGTATGTGGCCAAATGCAAACAAGGAGAGAGCTTTTCTGAAGGAAATATTGTTCCTTATGGGGACATTTCAATTAGCCCTTGTTCTGCAATTTTCAATTATGGCCAGGTTTTTGTTCTTTCTTAACTTTTGCACCACATATTTTTTTTGTCTATTTGATCTTCTGAACCAAATCAGTGTTTAATTAATAACTTGCTTTGTATTGTTGATGTTCAAGCTTTTCAATGTCACTTGATTATAGTAATTGTTTGGGTTAGAGAACTTTCACCCGTGAAGACGAAATGTGTTGTGAAAGTTATCTAATCTTTTTTTGTGTGATTAAGATGGGAATGTCACAACTAAGGACACAAGCCAAACTCTTCTTATATAAGAAAAAAGATTAGTACAAGAATAGTTTACTTGTAAACATTCTTTTATGTTTTCTTCTTGGATTGTTATTTTGGTCCATTTGCTTTGTGGGCTGATGGACGTAATTTGTAGGGCTTATATGAAGGTCTCAAGGCTTACAGGACAGAAGACGGACGGATCACACTCTTTCGCCCTGAACAAAACGCTCTTCGTATGCAAACTGGTGCAGAAAGGCTTTGTATGACATCTCCTTCTACGGACCAATTCGTCCAAGCAGTTAAGCAAACTGTGCTTGCCAACAAGAAATGGGTATGGACCAATGGACCATTCTCTTATATTCTATAATTGATCACTTGTTCGTTTTCTATAAGTAGCTAATTAAAGAGTGTTAAACGGTTTTTGTATATTAGGTTCCTCCTCCGGGTAAAGGAACTTTGTATCTAAGGCCTCTGCTCTTAGGTAGTGGTGCTATGCTTGGATTAGCTTCAGCGCCTGAATATACATTCCTTATTTACGCATCTCCAGTTGGAGAATACCACAAGGTATGTTGAGTTTGTTTGTTACTCAAATACTGTCTGAATTGAAGTAAACTCTGCTCTGAACGTTTATAGGTCTTGTTCAATATACGGTCCGATTTCTTAACGACTCTTAAGTAGTTGAATCAGTTAACTGGTTTGTCTGTCTCTCGCAGGTATGCTCAGGCTTGTTGAACCTTAAAGTGGAACATAACTATCGTCGGACCCATTCTGGTGGAACTGGTGGTGTAAAGAGCTGCACAAACTATTCTCCAGTACGTAAAGATATCAAAACTAATCTACTAATTAGATTCTTAATGCTATGTTTCTCTGATTTCTTTTTCTTGGATACGTTATCGAACGTTTCGAAAGATTGTGAAACCATTCCTGGAGGCAAAGTCATCGGGTTTCTCTGATATCTTGTTTCTTGATGCTGCAACTGGTAGAAACATCGAAGAGATTTCAACTTGTAACATCTTCATAGTCAAGGTAAAGAATTTCAACATTTATCACATATTTCTAACCAAAAAAATAAGAAAAAAAGATTTATCATATATAACATATAAATTTTTCCTTTTTTATTTATTTTTACAAATAGAAAAAAAAATCTTCGATGATTCATAGAAAGTTTTAACATTTTTTTGCATAAACTCATTAATTAATTAATTATTGGTGTTAGAAAAATTCACTAATTAGTAATGGTTCGTTTTTGTAGGGGAACATTGTGTCCACTCCACCAATTTCTGGAACCATTTTACCTGGAATCACAAGGAAAAGCATAATTGAGCTAGCTCGTGATATAGGCTACCAGGTTTCAAAATATTACCCTTTTTGTATTTTGACATTTTCACAAATATTCATAGATTGTGTTTCTCAATTGTGTCACAGGTTCAAGAACGTGATATTTCTGTGGATGAGTTATTGAAGGCAGAAGAAGTTTTCTGCACAGGAACTGCAGCAGTCGTCAAAGCTGTTGAAACCGTGACCTTACATGACAAAAAGTGATTTTATATTTTCTAAACTTAATCATATTTTTTTATTAAAAAATTGGTCTCTTCCACTCTCTGGTTACTTGATGTTGCTTTTGGTTCATATCTATCTTTGAGCGCAGGGTGAAATACAATACGGGCGAAGAAGCATTGTCTACAAAGCTCTACACGATGTTAACCAATATTCAGATGGGTGTTGTTGAAAATACGAGGGGTTGGATGGTGGAGATCCATAGTTGTTGATGATACCAATCAAACATAAGCTAAGTTGTGGAAATTAAGATATTTGGGGTTAAAAAATTAAACGAATGATGAGAGTTTTCCAAATTTGTTAAGCCATGAGTTTCTATATTTTATAAGCTTTTGCAAGAGCAGCAAAGTATGTAAGGTTATGTTAACTCATCTATTATCCTAATACTTTTATGTTAAAATTGCTCCGCTAAAATTTCTATTAACTAAAATCCCATTTTAGCCTCCACTAATATTAACAAATTTATTTAAAATTTTAAAAAATAATTTATATTTTTTTTATTCCTCTCTATTACTCAAAAAAAAATCACTCTCTTTTTTTTTCTTTGCTCATCTTCTCCCCTTTTCGACTCTTCTCCGACCACATAATTGATGCCGGCGGTCATTTTCTTCTCCTTCCTCCTCTTCCTCCGCTTTCATCCTCCTCGAAATATAAAAAGAAAACAAAGCAGAAAATAGAAGAAAGAATACATAGAAGGTGTCGTGACAGTAGAGAAATAAGAAATAATTAAAAAAATATGGAGAATATTCGTTAACTGTATATCCTAGATTTAAGAAAAAATTTTAAATGAAATCGGCAGAAAGCAGAGAAAGTGTGTGAATATGTATTCATAACACAATAGAAGATAGAGAATATCTCATAATTATTCATGATTGTAGAATACATAACATATTTTGGAAAAGAGGATATCTCATAATTTATATTAATAATTTCGTAAAATACATAACATATTTTGGAAAACACATTCTACCGTAAGTATAACACATAGAAACTGGTGGAACCTGAACTCTAGCTTCGTTAGATATATATTAAAAAAATATAACACATATTCTATTCATTCGTAAAACTAGAATTTGAGTTCTGGAGATCGTAGAACAAAAAAGAAAATAAAATTAACACATAATTTTTCAAAAAAACAGTTCAATATATTGAAATTGATAGTTCTCGCCTTTTTATATTTTTCATAATTCTTTCAGATTTTTTAAAAATTAATTTTGAATTATTTACATTTAATTAGTGGTAGCTTAGACCAAAAATAGATAAAAAAAATTGAAGAAAGTCTATTAGGACAATAGATAAATTAATTAACTTAATTTGACATTTTTTTCCAAATTTTTCTTGAAATAACCGGGGAGAATGAAGAGGACAAGAGTCACATTTCTTTTTTTCAGAAGAGTTTTCTAGTAAAGTTGAGTGTTTGTTAAATTTTATAGACTTTTAATTTAAAATTAATTTATAATGAGTATATTGGCCTAAATCCTTTATATATTATTTAAAATTCTTTTTAAAATTTAAGGTGAGATGTTACACATTATTTAGAGATTAATATCATAACTCATTAATATCTATATAATCTCAATATCTCCTCTCGAGATAGTAGTTTTTTTAGCCACTAATCTCGCTAGACCACCAAATTCAGATCTAGAAGCACAAGTTTTCAGACTGGATTAAAAAAGTGTTCGGATGGGGCGTTGATACCATGTTCAGTTGATAATGAATGAATTGACACAAGTTTTATTATCTAATTTTCAAGGTCTATCCCAATTTCCAATGTGGGATGTTACATATTTTTTAGAAATTAAGGCATATAACCTATTAATCTTTATTTAATCCCAATAATATTTTTCGTTATATAGATATAACATATTAGTCAAAGGAATGGAAAAATTACAGAAAAAGAGGAACAAACAAGACAGAAATCAAGCAAGCAAATATATGAAGCGTGCAAAAATGGGTATAAATCGATGATTTAGAAAATTAGTAGAGAATAACTTTTTTTAGTATTTTTTGTTAAGAAACTATTACTATATCTATATAGTTCTTGTTTCAAGAGTTTAAACTTCAAAGCATTCAATAAAAAACTATTACTATATATATAGAGAGTTTTTGTTTAAATAGTTTAAAGCCATTCACTAAAATTTTGAAAAACTTAATTTAAGAGCAACTCTTACATAAACTCTAACATGTTAACATGTTAAAGGTTGAATTTGAAAGAAAAGATTTTTGGAAAGCTTCTGCAAATTCTATTACTCGATGTCTATCAGTCTTCTATCTGTTCTATTTCTCGTTGCACCTTTTTTTACGAGACTTGTAATCGGGAACTATGAAGATACGAATAGATAGAAAGAGCATTCCTTTTGAAAAGTCTCCAAATACACTAGTTAAATTACTACATACATTAGGTTCGATGATCTATTTGACAATATTGAATTAATTTTTAGCTCTCTATATTCAGATGCATATTGAGGATACTTCATATTTTTAATGCAGTAGTTTGTATGTATTTAGCATATCAATCTGTATTTCGATTCTGCATAATGTTTATGCCCTTCATATGAATCAATATACAATTTCCTGAACTCTTTAATGTGTACACACCTTGTATGTGGTGTCTGGACTTCAAGAGCCGCCACTTTAATCATTTAGTCTTTAAAATAGTAAACAAATTAGGTAATGTCCCATTTACATGTGTATTTTGTTTTTATACAAAATAGTATAATTTGGTACATAAAATAAAATATATACAAGTTGCATGTGATGGACAGATAATCCTAGCATGTAATAACTAATAACCAAGATCGGCTTTTTGGCTAAAAACGACTGGACACTTTTAGAACTTGATTGCTTCTGCACTCACCAGTAAAGACGTATTTTGCGAACGGTCGTGATTGGTGACTGATTACAAGCTTTTGACATTAACTATAAAACTTGTTTGTACAGTTTCATGTCTCTTTAGAACATTTGAAACTAAAAACCCTCCATGCCAAGCCTTTGTGTGGTGGAAAAATTAAATTTATATGTTTTTTTTGTAGAAAGAGTAAATATATATGTTTCGAACCAATCCTTCATATTAGAATAAAAGATAAAAAAACTACTATAGAAATATAATTTTATTGGCAACTATTATGAATATATTTGATATTGTAGTTATATATAACATTTTCATATGTGCATAAATATCTTATGTATTCATTGACTATTGGTGGTGTTACTGTTTAATCACATTATGATTTAGTTTAATTTGAAATTTTGTAATACTATAATCAGAAATTCTGTTGTATTTCTTATTTTCTTTAAACAATTGTATATTTCAAACGCTATAGCCTACAAACGTGTGTTCTCAAACACATTTACTTCTATTCGCTTCATCGATCAGATTATCTTAATAACGTTTTACACTACAAAGAGCGTGTTTTCGCAAACTCCACCTTAAGGCACCTGCATCAGCATTCATTGCGTTTAAACTAGCGCTTGACCGTAAGCTTTTAGTCAACATAAAGGGTTTGTTCGTTTGTAAAGCCAAAGTGTTAAGTCATTATCAAACCTCTTTCTTGCTCACTTTGTCTTCCGACTATCCAAAATGGCTTCTTCATCACCTCTTCTTACAAGGTTCGAAAATAATCATCTTTATCTAAAACATGTGTGTTTCTTGCTCTCTTTGTCCTTTCTCTGTTTATTAAAACTCTTTTACTCATTTGGGCGTTTCTGATTGTTTCTTTTTTGTGTGGCATGCATTAAAACAGTGAAGTAAATGAAAGATATGCCAATGTGGACTGGGAAGAGCTTGGATTCGCTCTGATTCCAACAGATTATATGTATGTGGCGAAATGCAAACGAGGAGAGAGCTTTCCTGAAGGAAATATTATTACTTATGGGGACATCTCAATTAGCCCTTGTTCTGCAATTTTCAATTATGGCCAGGTTTTTGTTCTTTCTTAAGTTTTGTACTGTTAGTGTTCATATAAAAAAAGTCTTGAGAGAATATAATTAGATATTGATTGGCTTGGGTAATTTGTAGGGACTATTTGAAGGTCTCAAGGCTTACAGGACAGAAGACGGACGGATCATACTCTTCCGGCCTGACGAAAACGCTATTCGTATGCAAACTGGTGCAGAAAGGCTTTGTATGACATCTCCTTCTCCGGACCAATTCGTCCAAGCAGTTAAGCAAACTGTGTTTGCCAACAAGAAATGGGTATTTATTTTTATTTTTTATTGTCAACAAAAATGCTATCATTCAAGATGACTCAGAAATCCATGTGGATATAATCTGTCTCTATTTCCATTAAATCGCTTGTTAATATTTATAGGTAACCAAAGAGTTTTACGATTTTTTGGTATAAGGTTCCTCCTCCAGGTAAAGGCGCTTTGTATATTAAGCCTCTACTCATAGGTACTGGTGCTGTCTTTGGAGTAGCTTCAGCACCTGAATATACATTCCTCATTTACGTATCTCCTGTTGGAAATTACCATACAGTGAGGCTTTTTGTTATTCAAATCCCTTAAAACATTATTTGCATGACAAGTGATATTTTTTTAATTTGCTAATGTGTCGATCATCATATTTATTATTACAATAAAATAACATGATTTTGAAAATAATGACATAACGTCAAACTAATTGTGACATGAATAGTTTTATTTATATAGATTTACATTTTTGGCACGATTTTTAAAATATGGCAATGATTCAAGTGTATCATCATTAAAATAAATTATATATATCATCACTAACAAAAACATTAAAATAATATAATTAGAAATGTAGCAATTTTTCACGTCAAATTAGGATAGAAAAAATAACAAATTTTTGTATAATAATTATTTTGTTTTGTCAAAATTAATTATAAACGCGTCTCAACAAATACCAAACCAAAAGAATACTGATCAAAAATAGAAATTATGTAGATATTTATATGTTTGAAATTATTTTTAAATCTATTAATAACACTATATAAAAACTGTTGTTTGGGACTCCAGAGAGCCCACGTCAGCTTTTCTCCTAACCCTTTTCGCTGCCACGTGTTGTCCTCTCCATTTTCGGTTCTCACTGGGCTTGCGATAACCCACTCGGCCCATTATCTCTCATTTTCACGCGAAAACACTTCCTTCCTAAACCTAATTCTCTCTTCCTTCCTCCGATCTCTCCGCCTCCTTTTTCCTCCGTTCTCACCATCTCCTTCTCCCTCTGTTCTGTCCGTCTCCTTCTTCCTCCGTTATCTCCGTCTCCTTCTTCCTCCGTTATCTCCTTCTCTTTTGCCCTCCGATTCCTCTGTCTCTTTTGCCCTCCGATCTCTCCGTCTCTTTCGTCCTCCAATCTGTTGGTCTTTTTTTCCTCCGATCTCACCATCTCTTTGTTCCTCCGATCTCTCCTGGTCTCTCTTCCTCCGATCTGTTGGTCTCTTACCACCTCCAATCTCTCCGTCTCTTTCTCCGATCTCTCCGCCGTCAACGCGGCTCCAGATCTGGAAGGAAAAAAAACTTTGTCCCCTCCTCTCGCCGCGGCGATAACAGATCTTGGCTCTTCCCGCTTAGATCTGGAAGGAAAAGATCTCTTGCCGCCGAGAGAACCGATCTCGCCTCTTCCCGGTTGACAAATATGCCACCGCGATAACCGATCTCGCCTCTTCCCGGTTAACAAATATGAAGGTAATAATATTTTACATTTTTCTTCATCCCATTTTTCATTCACTTAAAAAAACCTTTTCAATTCTAGATCTATTCCCGACTACGGTTTGCTAATTTTTTTTTCCCATCTCTACTTGCCGGTGTCTTTTCACACATCCGTCGTCCTGCGCTTCCATTTCCGCCTCAATTCCGCCGCCGCTGATCACTGTGGCTGATCCAGGACACCGGGCCCGCCGGAAGGTCCCTGGTCGATATTCTGCCCAGTGGGCTTCGACAACGTGGGCCGGGTGTGCTTCTGAATCGTTATTGGAGTATGGGCCTTGATATTTAGAAGATGGGCCGGGGTCTATTAGGCCCACTTCCAAACGGGTCCACAAATACAGGTATTCTGAAAATGTATAATGAGTTTTTAAATTGTTAAAACGTTTTCGAAATTTACTCTGACATTTAGGCCCATACATTTTGGGCTTTTATATAATGTTATTTGTAGAACGTTCTGGGCCGTCTTCATTGGGTAGTCCTTCTTGGGCCTCCGATTAGGTCCGCTGTGATTTAAAGGTATGTTTACTTATTTTTAATTTTGGATTTTTAATTTTAAAAATAAATTCAAGATATTCCAAAAATCTGTAATGGTTTTTAAATTCTGCAAACGTTTTCGATTTCCCTCAAACCGAATTTAACTTCTGACTTTTTTAAAAAAATAAAGTTTTAATTTTGTTTTTTAAAAGCAAATTTAGAATTTTTCGGGTTACCGTTTCTGGTAATGCGAGATATATTCTAAATGAGGCTTTCTAATACTTTTTTTCCTACTTTTCCGTGTCCTCTCAAACTGTCGAGGTCTTCCACCCCGACGGTTCATGGTGGCTTCGCCGGACAACTGCCGTCGACTGAAGTTGACCTGGTGGATATCAGCCCAGGAAGGGTATCGCGATCTTGGGCCGGTGTTGGATGTAGGCCCAAATTAATTTTAAAGTATTTTCTAATTTCTTTTTTTTAAAACATATATTACGTGATAAGCGCAGAACACTTAGTGGGCTTCCTGTAGAATGTTCTAGGCTCTCTTCTTTGGATAGTCCGTCTTGGGCCTCCGATTAAACCCAACGCGATTTAAATGTATGTTTTCTTATTTTTAATTTTGGTTTTTAATTTTTAAAATAAATTCAAGATATTCCAAAAATCTGTAATGGGTTTTAAAATTGTGAAATCGAACTGGCCTTTCGATTCTCCCCAAACCGAATTAAACTTTAGGTCCATCTATTTGTTTTACTGTTTATTAAGCCCTTATATATTTTAATAACCCCATTTCAGATATTGAGCCCGCCGTCGTTATTGGGCCTCTTCTGGCGGATAAATGAGGTCTTCGTCCGGCAGAAAGCCCAACACTAAGATAAGTTTTCTGTCTACCATTTTTAATTTCACGCATTCAGTTATGTCCTGTCATGTGTATTAATTAGCTAGCCCAGTTTCTTTCATTAATTTTAGTTTAGCCGTTTCTGATTGTTGCTCTTCCCACGTCCCCGAGCTAACATTAATGAACCACTCCTTCTTCATAACTATTGTAGACTGCCGAGCTTCCTTCTAATATGTTTAAATATGCTATCATTCTGTAATTTTCAAATCATAGTATTCCACACACACTCGGCAAACAATGAATTCTCTAACCAGTTTTAATTCGCTACAGGGTGACTTCTGCAAGGAACAAATCTTTGTACGCCTTATTCACACCTGGGAAGCGCGGAATTTCAAGCACGGTAACACATTGATCGGGGTAGAGATGCTCCTCATCGATGCTAATGTAAGTTTGTTTATTGTTAAGTTTGTTTATTGTTGCTATTTCACTATTACTGTCTTATTTATATTTACTAACACCCCAACAGTCTGTGACTATGCAGGGGTTTGTATCTGCACACAGAATTGGACGCTTCAGGGATAAACTTAAATCTGGCAGAACGTACAAGCTCAGCAAGTTCATGTTGAAGCCCAGCAAGACAAGTTACAAGGTATCATCTAATAAGACTATGCTGATTTTCACAGACCAAACGCTCTTCGTAGAAGACGTGGATACCTCCTGCGACATTCAGACTCAGCAGTTTAGACTGCGAGATTTCAAAGGTTTCGCTGAAGTTGCTGACACCCAAACCGAGCTCTTTGGTAAGTGATGTTTACCCATTTTACTATTCAGTCATAAAAAAACTTTAACAATGTTTTAGAATTCTACATATAGCATTTTAAGGTAGGTATTGGCGTCTGACATTCTAGGTTGTTGGTTAGTTTACGGTTTTAGATAGTGTAAATCGTGTTGATATACTTCCTTTAATGTCTTACTTTCCTTGAACGATTAAATATAGATCTGATTGGACACATAACATTGATCAATGGAGAGAGTCTTCAGAGTGAGACTCCGGTGAGTTCTGTTCTAACGAATGGTGTTGGAAGATCGAAACATATGTTATTCTTGCATGTTCAACTTGAGGAGTGAGTTGTACTGTAACATGTTGTTAATTCTGGCTACACTTATCTTTTATTTAGTTTGAATTTTTTTTTCCAGTGGAGAAACTGCACGTGTCTACTTATGGGAGGAAATAGCGGCTCCGTTCCGCGTCATTTGGAATGAGCGGCCCAGTAAACCCGCTGTCGTGTTGATGACCACGCTGAATTCAAAGACCCTTGGTGGTAATATTTTCCCTACTATTTCATTAGATATAAAAACAAATGGATATAATAGTATTTCATTCTTATTGTGCAGGAGTTGTAACCCTGAGCTCAACAGCTTCAACGAGATTGTTTTTTGATTCTGACATTCCAGAAACAGAAACATATTTGAAAAGGTTAGATTCTAAGGCTTTTTACCTTTCTGTTCTGCTTCCGGGAATGTTGAACTTAATCTGATCTGATCGATTTTAATGTCATATATTAGTTATATTATGATGCTATTTTTGATGGTGTCTCTTTTATTACAGGTTCGGAGCTTTTAAAGGTGTAGCAGCTGATGCAAAGAGTCCTTTCCTCGCAGTTACTAAGCCTGAGGTTGTGAATTTGAATGAAATTCACAGCTTCCTATCAAATGAAAATCCTTAGGTAATTTTCCAGTCTTGACAGTTAGTAGCTAGGTTATTCATGAAAGTATTTAATCAGTATTATTCTTTAGGTAGCTAGCTTCGTTTGTGTTGCTACAATTAAAGAGGTTGTTGAGGAATATGGGTGGTATTTTATTTCCTGTACAACCTGCCTGTCTAAGATGGACAGGTCTGATACCGCTTTGGTTTGTAGCAACCCGAAATGCAAAAGACCACATAATGTGGGAATTATAAGGTTAGCTATAAAGGAATTCTAGAGATGTTTTATTATCTATCCTACACATTGTTGGTGAAATAGTTTAAGAGTTTGCTTGATTGTGTAGATATAGGTTGGAAACAACCGTGACTGACCAAGAAGGTGGCCTCGCAACATTCGTAATATTTGACAAAGAGGCAACCAAGCTGGTTGGGAGGTTGGCGCCTGATTTGGCCAGTGAGGTAATTGATAATCTATATATACTTCTGATTGTTGATAACTCTTTCTTTCTGGCAACATTCGTATATAATTGATAACTCTTTCTTTCTGGCAGGTCGATGAACATGATCCAGTGACCCCAGCAAGTGTTTTGGACATTGCTGGGAGAACTTGCAAGTTTCAGGTGAAGTTGACTTCATTCAACTTCACCGCTTCCCGCCAAACAATAACTGTATCGCGGATTATTGAAGACTCTATTGGAGATGGCGCAGGAACCATTCCGGAAATCGTATCTGAAGCTGTTCAGAAGGGAGAAACCAGTACCACCAAGGAGCCGATCGCTAAGCGTCCCCGTTGCAATTAGAAGATGGTGTTTAAGTTTTGTTTCGTTTTATGTTTGACTACCTTTTTTTTAATTACGCTGGACTTCTTTTGAATAAGTTACAATTGTTTTCCAACTTTTAGTTATGAAATAATGCAATTTGGTCTTTCAATATTATTTGTCTTATATCAACCGTCAAAGTCCATTTTATAAACAGATTAGTTTTTAAAAACCATGATTTAAATGTTTTATTCTCCCATAAAATTTAATTTTAATTTAACCAAATCTTAACATCAATTGTAATAAAATCAATTTAAAATTTTTTTTGGTCGACTAATATAATAACTTTCATACGAACTTTAATAGAATTTTGATGTCTATAGTTTAATTTATTCCCAATTTCCTTTTTAATATATGTCAAGTTTTTAGAAAA
>AFAN01000307.1:0-26308 GCA_000218505.1 Schrenkiella parvula
CTCATCATCTCTGTGGTGCCTTCGATCCATCTTCACTCCCATTCAATAATCCAACAAGAGAGAGCGACGACCAGCTTGTTAGATTCCATCAAACCCTATAAGTCTCAGCTTGTTTGAGTCTTATATCATTGCTGATACAGAGAAGTATCTGAGACTTATTGGGACATTTACTTATTTGATTGTGACTAGACTAGTTCTTTCTCACATATACATATCTTGTCTCAGTTTATGCAGAAGACAAGAGAAGATCATTGGACGACTAAGAGTTGATCACTTTATACTTAAAGTATTGTCCTAGAATCGGAATTATCTTGAAATTTTAGTACAATTTTCATCTTACAGCTCAGTGCGATTCGGACTGGGCTGGGTGTCCAATCACGAGAAGATCTTTGAATGGATGGTTGATACAGTTACAAATTTTTCTTGTATCGTGGAAGTCGATGATGTAGTATCATACTCTTTAGCAGAAGCTGAGTATCAAGTTATGGTTGATGCATTGAAGGAGTTGAATTGGATAAAAAGTGTGTTGTTTACGATGGGTATTGCATATTCTGGTGTGAGGGACTTGTATTGCGATAGGCAATATGTGCTTCATATCGCAGTTAATCCCGTTTTTCATAAGCATATAAAACAAGTGGAGTTAGATTGCCATTTCATCAAAAACAGCATACAAGTTAAGATTGTTCAAACAAAACATGACTCAACATAATTAGCAGATATTTTTACCAAGACACTTGGTGAATACCCTTTCCAAGAATTATTGTCCAAGTTGTGCATTCGAATTCTTCAGCCTCCAACTTAAAGAAGATATTAGGAAATACTATTATATACTTACATTAGTGATTAATTATATTTTTTCTTATTTTTAGGATTATGTATATTTTAGGTTACTTTTCATATATATGTTATGTAAACAAAACTCCTAGAGTTTGAGAGACAATAATATAATTCTTCCCTCCTATATATTCATCTCCATGTGAACCCTTACTTATTGGGTACCAAAGATAACTCCATATAAATAAAGATCCAAAGATAGACACAATACTGAATAGCACCAAATAGAAATCCGAACATAAAGTCTACAGCTTCCGAGACACATATAATAATAAATAATAAAAAAGCTAATATGTCAACGCTTGCAACTGTAACAATAATGAGAATGGTCCTTAGATGGTGTTCCACAATTGTAGCAAAAAGCCAACCCACACCTGAAAAAATTGTTATAGAGATCAGAACGTTCTTTTATTTTGTATTACAAAGACAAGAACAAGAAGTTACCTGCACTTCATGTATAAGCAACCCTGAGACTTTTCAATGTAGAACTTGCAAGAAGGACATCTTCTCCATTTGTTAGACTCTGCCATTTTCTTCAGCAAAATATCATCTCTTTCTCTTTCGTTATCAGCTAGCTTCTGAAACTCCTCGCAGGTTATCTCCGGATGCCACTTCGTCTCGCAGGCTACACACACCATTCTATTGCAATGAGGACACTCCGAATTCGTCAACTTACCATCTTCATTCTCGTCCAAGTAAACCAGAGCAGAGCAATCCTTGTACGGACAGTAGAATCTCTTCGAACGCATTACCACCGCCTCGCAAAGAGCGTCTCCCCACCGATCGAAAACCTCTGGCGGGAGGATCAGACGACACTGATCAGGCTCGAGCCGCCCCGAACAACCAGAGACAGGACAATCGATGGAAAGTAGGTTGTCTTGTAATTTAGCAGCGATGTATTTTGAGACGCAATCGTTGCAGTACGAGTGAGAACATCCATTGATTCGAAACGATTCAACTGTTGGTTTTGATTCAACACAAATCTCACAGTCGAAGGTCAAGGGTCGCCGTGGCTTGCTCTTTGAGGACTGACCCTTTTCTAGAAGTGGAGAGAAACAGAGGATTCTGAGATCATCGTCGTCTTCGTCGTTGTATTGATCGAGATCTATGACGATTGGAGATTCGGATTTGATTCTGAGGTGACGAACGCGGTCGTAATTCTCGACGGAGATGGCGTCGCGTTTGGTGGAACCACGGGAGGAGAGAGGGATGGAGAAGATGTAACAGTCGGAGTTGCGGCCGTCTTCTTCGTCTGCGTCTCGGGGAAGATCATTGAGATCAAAGATGGCTGCTTTGACGGATTGTGTCGCCATTTCTTGATGAGTGGAATCTCAAGTTAGGGTTTATATTATGACCTTTCTTTTTTCTGTTTCCAAAGCGTTCTCGTTTTTTGGTGCAGCTAAACCTAGTGGTTCTCATTTAAACTGATCTAAAAAGATTAGTGGTTAATTTATCACTATAGGACACCAAGAGGCAAAGAAAAACCATATTTATACATATTATTATTTAAGAAATACTTTTTTTTGGAATGGAACCCTGTCATTCACTCTTAAAATTTTAAAATATAAAATATTATTAATGAAGTCATTTATTTATATTTGTTATCATCGTTAATAAAACTATTTATAAACGGTCAAAAATCCTACTGGTATATCTTTTAATGTTGAGTTGTACCGTAAGCTATTGTTAATTATGAGGCTACTCGCAATCTTAATCGCTAGTCCTATTAAAATTGTTTGTTAGATCTCTAGATCCTTCATTCAATATCACAGTAATATCCAATTATTTTCTTTTTTTCTGGGTTTTTTATTTTTTTTATGATAGAGAAATTGTGTTTTTCGTTGAGGGTGATAGTAAAAAATTATATTCGTTTCAAATAAAAAGTAGGATTCCTCTTTAGCTACGGGGTATGGTTTGTGATATAAGACTCAAACAAGCTGAGATTTAGAAAGTTTGATGGAGCCTAATAAGCTAACCGTCGCTTTTTTTTGTTGTACTGTTAAGTAGAAGTAAAGTTGGATTGAAGACACCACATAAATGATAACAGGATCTCTAATACCGCAAGGGAACGATCAACTCAAGCAGAGAATATAAACACAATGAACAAGATCACAAAGGTTTTTACACAATAATAAAAAATCTCGACGTTTATTGATAATAGACAAAAAAGTTGTGTGTTAAACGACTGTAGAAAAATTTTATTAATAGGTTTTTCAAATTTTGACCCACTAGATGGACCATAACATAAAAAGAAAGTACAACAACCTAAAAAAACACAAAAGAACACATAATTATACAAAATTAATAAAAAAATGTTAAAAACCAGAAAAAGAATTCACTTAAACATCTTACTGCTGTTATTATAGCTATAACTTTCTTGGATCCATGTCGAGAAACGATACATATATTTATGTAGTTTCTATTTTCCATTAAAATATTAAAAATAGAATATCATTGATAAGTCTCAGTTGTCATGTTAATCTAATTGACTTGAAAATTGCTATAAGATATCGTAATGTGAACACGAACCGCCACATTCCTTATAAGTATTTATCACCCAACTTTTTGTCAATCATCGTTTTATTTTTACATAGTTTGATTTTTATTATTTTCGGTGCATTGTTCTGCTTTTGTTATTTCTGTTTTTTCCTCAATTTTTGTATATGCTTTTATATGTTTTATTTTTCCTATCTTGTCTGATATCTTGAAAACTAGAACATAACCGCATTGTTTTATCATAATATAAAAACTGATGGGCTAAAAAGTTAAAAAATATAGAAAATTTTGCGGAAATGATCAGCGACATATACCCGGAAGCACAAACTCCTATCAGTCTAAATGATCTTGCGGAAGTGATGAAATGAGTCACAAACCATCTTGTAAACAAAAATGGTCATTAATAGGTGGGTGGATTTTTTATTTTAAAAAGAGTAAAGTTATAATGTAGTTACTACTGCGGTGAGACCAAGTCCACCAATAACAAACGATGATTTGAACCTTTTATATTATATGTATGTTCACAAACTGTGACTCTACTTTTGTAAAAATGGCATTGTCAATAGAGTCAATTAGTTATAAGATAAAGAATGAATGTATAATTAGGTAACTAATAAAGGAAAACCAAAAAAGGTCCAGCAACAATAAAAAAAATCAGCAAAATTCAATAAAAACTGATGAACATCCGGCGTAGCTTTTGGAATTGTTGCCGATTTGAGATTGATTTCAATTGTTGTTTTGATTTTTATTGTCGGTTCGATTCTGCTTTTGGGTTCGGTTCTAAAAATACTTTGAGACTTTGATTTCTCCCTTTACCAACGTTTATGATCAACAAACAAATTCGGCGACCTTATGAAGACACAATATCTTATGTAATCGGTGATGGGTCTAGAAAATATAGTTAGTGGCGGAAAAATATAATATATTATTAGTTAAACTAAAAATTAATAGTATATTGAGTTTGCAAAAAAAAAATCTAACAAACTATATGAAAAAAGTTCCTACAAAACTTTCTTACCTTTATTTATCATATGAAATATCTTTATCACTTTATAATTTGTAACATATTCAAACAACTCTTTTTGAATAGAGCAAACCACACATTCACTTATAAATTGATCTCTAATTCAATTGCATGCAATCGTCTTCACTAATTTCATTTGCTGAAAAACACCTTTCAACACTTATAATGGCAATCGATAAAGTTAAAACTAAAAATAGAAACCTCTAAACCTTTCAACATCAGACATGAAAGATCTCCAATATTCTCCACACTGTTAAACCATTCATCTATGTGTATATTGTCGATGTAGAATTCAAAATGCTGCTTTAGATATAAAAGCTCACCATAGCTAAAATCAAATGGATATAACTTGACTAATATAACCAACTTTTCCTCGTCAAACTCATGGAATAAATCAACCGGCTTAAAGAAGCCATACAAATAAATAGATCAGTGTTAACCTTTGTAAAACGATTAATGAACTCTTGAATTTGCAAATCCTGAACTGTAAAAAAATAATTGAACTTATAATGATGCATATTGGTTATGTTGGTTCTCTTTCTTTGCTCCCTTGGATCAACAAAATCTTCTTCCATGATGAGCATTTCAGCATTATGTTTCTTACAAAAGAATATCGACAATATGCTTGAAGTTTTTCAAATATTCAATGCATTCATCTTGGATATATAAGAACTTTAATGATAGTAGAAAAAATTTATTCCAACTGCAATATTGTTTTATGATGAGAAGCCCAACGTGTATTTGAATGTCTTGATAAAGAATGTTCTTGACTCTGTCATATCCCATTTTTAGCATCACCATTATTAATTTTTTTTAATATTCAGACTTAATTGCTCAAAACTTATATTATCGTTTACAAGAAGCTCCAATAACATTTGAAAATATAGAAACCATATTAAATAATCAGCAATAACAATTTGCCTTTTTACAACTGCCACCACAACTAGTTGAAATTGATGAGCAAAACTATTGAAGTAATATGATGAACTGTTTTCTCTAGCAACCAATGATGTCAACCCATTGAACCCACCTTTTATATTACTATTTCCGTCACAAACTTGTTCTCTCACATTTTTTAATGCTCGTCTCATATCTAGCAAATAATTCATTTATAATATACTATAAAGTTAATGAAGATGTTTTTCTTACATGAATAACTCCTTTAAATCTTTCTTTGACTCATCTACTCTTTATGTGAAACATCAGCAGATTCAGCAACCAGCAAACCAAAAACATCATGATGAATATCTTCTAAAAATATTGTCATACTTTTTATGCAAAGGAATTCACAATATCTTTTTGAATCACTGGAGAAACCATCTGAGTATTTATTAGAGCATTATTCAAATTAACCTTACTTATAGCATCATTATCGCCTTATTGCATTTTCTATTAATATTTGTTTAAATTTATGACCATAAGATTTACATGGACCTTTAGTTAGATACTTATGTCAAACCTTGTCTCTTTTATCTGAATGCTAATCCACTATATCTTTCTTTTCACCAAAATCAGATGGATTATCATCGGTTTGGTATCAAGTATTGATGCATATTTTCTTTTGTAATATTGGTCCATTGAATTACATGTAAAAAAAAGGTATCTACATGTTTTTGAAAAGAGAATATTACACTAAGGAGCACTTTTATAAGTTTGTCTTATGTTGTAGAACACTTTTAGCTCTTGATACACTTTTTCCTCAAAAGTGATAGGTGAAAAACCTTTGTTATCCTTCTTTCATTTGTGCTTCCTTTTTTTCTTTTTTTGGCACAATAAACTGTGTTTCTTCTTTAATATCAGCCATTAAGATGTGTGGCTGAGATTTACTTAGCTTAGTGTAAATTTTCTGCATATTAATGATATCTTTCTTTTCGTGTTTGTGAGAAGAGAGACAAAAGAAAAAGCTATGGATGTTTTTGTAGGAGAAAACAATGTTGAAGAACATGTTATGGTAATTTCTCCTAGTCGCTGATGTGATCATTCTGCAGTGGGAGAGGATTTGATTGATGAGAAGTACGCTTAGGATAATTGATTTTGTTCCACACATTCTCTATACAGAAAAACGCCCATTGGAATCGTCGGTAAATCTCCAAATGAGTAATGATGAAGACTGTGATGTAGTTGTTACGAAGATGAGCTGATAGCTTGTGATTGACTTGAGCGAAATTCTGATTTTTTTCGAGGAGTAATCCATTGTTTTAACAAAGGTAGAAGAACAAAACACGCATCCAAAGTGTTCGACGAAATGCGTGAGAGAGACACGTGTTTCCATCTTGTTGTGAGGAACTACAAGGATCGAGCTGCTCAGATTTGGCCCAAAATCTTTCCGAAGAAGTTGTTGACGGTGAAGATCTTGAGATGTTTGTGAAGAAATCGGAGGAGACGGTGGACAATTAATTGACGGTGGATTTGAGAGAGGAAGAATCGACGATGGATTTCAGAGAGTAAATGAGAAGAAACGAAAAAAATTGATGACATGAAGAAGAAGAAGAAGAAGAAGAAGAAAGAGGTTGAGAAGAAGAATGAGGTTGTGAAGAAGAAAGAGAAAATTGAGAAAAAAAACAACGATTGAGAAAAAAGATAAAAAAGTAAAATAAATGAGGGTAAAAGTGGAAATTCACACCAAATAAGTGTGTCACCCTTAAAAAGTGTCTATTATGTAAACAATAACTTAAAATATGTTCATCTCTGTAAACCTCTCTTTTAAAAATTCAAAACAATACTTGTAAGGTTGTGTGATTCGGTGAATCTTTAAGATGTCAGTATTTCGTAACCAAGTTATATTAAAGATAGCTATTATTTTATAAAATAAAAAAAATATTATAATAAACTATGCAAAGTGACATATTGATAATCATAAACTTTGGTGATTCAATGAACTTTTGTCAAAACATCTACATAAAATTTAAGCTTCTGTATTTGAAATAAATTAGTTTACTCTTAATCTTCTACAATTAGAATAAACAATGAACATGACACTTTTATAAAAAAAACTAAACCAAAAAAAAGTTTAAACCTTTTTGTCTAGAGAGAAAGAGATAGAGAGAGAGAGAGAAAAAATACCATGATCGAGTTACTGACAGAGAGTGATCTTATGAGAGATACATCGGTCGTATCTGAGAACGATCGGAATGTCTCAGCCACCACTGTGTAGTGCTATCTCCCACCCCAGAATCGCTACGAATTACCCACCGGGGATAAAACTCTTTCTTTTACCTTTTCAAATTCTTAAAAGCCTTTTTGTTTTGCCGCTACATCTTATACAAGTCACTCACTAGTAAAAAAGGGGTGTATAGTCATGAAAATTTCCGTGTCTGAGGAGTAAATTTCGTGGCTATATGATGGCATAGTCACGAATTGTCACGTAAGAAAGTCGTGTCTATAGGAACGTGACCAAAATTATTTCGTGTTAATATTTTAACATAGTCACGATTTGACCGTGTCTTGTCTGTGGCTATACGATAAAATTATACTAGTGACTAGAAATTTTGTTTCTTCTTCCCTTTTTTCTTCTTTTGCTTGACATTGGTGAAACAAATTTGGTTTTTGTCAATAGAGATAAACTACCTGATACAGTTCAATTAGCCAAATCGACAGTGCATAATCAACATAAAACATTGCTGTAACTTTCCAAATAAAGTGTATAATTTTCAAGGAACATTTTATTTTCAATGAGACCATAAATACCATCAATTGTGATAAGTTATGATATAGTAGCTCAATATTGTACCCCGTGTTTAATAGTATATATTCCATTCTCTTTTGTGATATACCATCCATAGATATCGGGCTATAAATACCGGCTAACCGGCATACTCTAAATATTGGCAACATCCTCATGAATAAAGATTGCTTCAATTGCAAACTGCATATTCCACGTTCGATTCCATGAACCATTTAAACTTTTGGCATTGAAAAAAGGATAATAGTTGTATCCTATGCAAGTTGATGATCTCGGACGAGAGACAAGAATCCATGAAAAATTCTATATTGAACTGGAAATTCCTGATCCAACCTTTTTGATTAACTTTTTTCGATCAGAGATTGAGTTGAGATAATTCTCTTCCATCCAGAAGACGGGGAAGATGATCGAGTTGGATCTAATTGATCTGAATCCGAAAGTATCAACCTTTAAATACCTTTGTAAAGAACGAGCATGGTGTGTCGATTAAACGCCATAACTGTTTCACAAATAAAGTCGTATTAAAATTCTCTATTGCACAAAACTAAATCTGCCATTAGCTTTATCCTGACAAAGCTTCTTCCATGATATCCAATGCGTTCCCTTATTATTACCACTAGTACTCCACCAAAATCGAGCAACTGCACTTGTGAAGATTACTCACTTAGGTAATTGGAAATACGACATAACTGAATTGGTAGCGTTGTTGCTACTGACAAAATCAAAACCTCTTTCCCCCTCTTCTGATAGAAACTTTGAAGTCCACCCATTTAATCTATGAATCTTTTCATGGAGAAACTCAAAATTTGAGTCTTTATCCCACCTAAACTCTGTGGGATACCCAAATAGAACCCAGTCCTCCAAGATTGGAAATACACAAAATTTATTTCAATTCTTCTTGAACATAGGTGACCACTTTATCTCTGAAATGTAGTGAGGAATTGGAAAAACAATAATTTGTTGTAAAGATACCACCTCATAATCGTTAAAGATTCCTACTATAACTTGATATTCATCTTTATTTGCTAGACAGAAAAAGACTATCATCCACAAAAAGAACAATGTGAAATAGAGAAGCTTGTCCCTACTATCTTCAATCCCGTTAATAATTTTTTCATTATGCTTTTCGAATATTTGCTCTTAAAGCTTATAAAAGAGTATGGAGATAAGGGATCTCCCTGGTGCATACCTCTCTTTGGAACAATATGACCTCGCGGTTGATCATTAATGAGTACTTTATACTGAACCGATATAATGCACCGCATAATACACGTAATCCACACTGGTGAAAAACCCATTTTCCTAAGAAGGTTCTCAATGAAAGACCATTCTACCTGATAATATGCCTTACTTATATCCATTTTATGATAAAAACATCTGGGACCCCAAATAATCAGGGTGGCCTTTTCCATTATTGTCTTTATAAAGCGCCATATGTAAATTTTGTTAATGTACTAGTGTAACTGATGACATGTAATTGATAGTGTTAGTATGATTTTATTGGACTGATTAATCAATGGTTAAAGAAATTGAAGAGATTGAAGACATGATCGAGAAGCTTAAAGGAGACGTTGGAAGGTTAGAGAAAGCATTAGAAGATTATGTATATGAGGTTGGTAGTTTTGGAAGTGAGACACGCACATATGAAACGATTTTCAACGGCATAAAGGAAGGAATTGAATATATGAACCTCATAATTGCAATGTTCTTATTCATTAAATATCATGCTATGTTAGTATCAACTTGAGCTTCTTCCTCAATGATCATACGATGTGTATTATCATCAACATTTATGTAATTATCATTTCCACCTTGTTTCACACCAGTAGCATCATCACAAAAAACATCGTTCTCCTGAGCATCATCCTTCTCCATGAAGTTATCAACTGCTTTTGTCCACAAAGACGCTTCACTTTTTTTCTGGAAATTTAAATCAGTCCCACTAGTGCACAATAGCTTCAACTCCGACTTAGTATCAAATGGTAACTTATACCAAATGTTTTTTTCCCATACACATAGACGTTCACCGAATCCACCGAATTTGTAAACAAAGCTTGTGGGTTGCACTCAAGTGTGCGGACCTCGCCTCTGATAGTAGGTTTTTTGGTGTTTTACTACCAAACAATTGCCCTATGCATTATCATTGTCATTACAGTACAATAAGTTATCAATCCAAATGGGTGAGATGCTAGCAATCAGAATGTGATCAGAGCTAATTAAGTCAAACCAGGCAGTTCAGTTTTAGAATCTAACAACATAAGTGATAGAAACAAAAACAAATATGAAACTAAAGACCAAGAGCTATCAAATGCATAAGCACCTAATGAAACTACTAGAATGATAATAAACAAGGCTAGAAGCAAAATAACATAAATTAAACAAGCAAGCAGAAGCAATAAGTAAACTTAGAGAATGAAAGCTCCTAATGATGGGGTTATAATCGACCTGTGACTCTTCTTAATCAACTTTAGATGTTTAACAAAAAGCTATCAAATGCATAAGCACCTAATGAAACTACTAGAATGATAATAAACAAGGCTAGAAGCAAAATAACAGAAATTAAACAAGCAAGCAGAAGCAATAAGTAAACTTAGAGAATGAAAGCTCCTAATGATGGGGTTATAATCGACCTGTGACTCTTCTTAATCAACTTTAGATGTTGAACAAAAATCAATCAGAGCTAATCCTAGAAAATAAACATTACAAGCAGACAAATCCACTTTCGTGACAAACGCCCTCAAGCCAAGCTATTTCCAGACCTAATCATCATTAGCGAAATATAACAGATGAGGCACTAAGATTCAGTCTATTAAAGTCAGTAAGCACTCTAGACATCTAATCCCTTAGGCTAGATATGCAAATTTCTTGAATTAGTTGGTTCAGACATTTCATCAAACATCTTCTGGGTGTGAAACTACCTAAGGTCAAGCTTCAATTGACCAGAGAGAAACAAGCATTAAAAACACTAATCAAGAAAGAATCTACAAGAATCTAAGCTTAACATCACCTAGAGCTGACTAGACCACTTGGCTCGACCATCATCTAGAGATGGAGTCAAAGGCACAGCCTTGAACCCAGCTCGACCTTCAACTCGAGCTGGAGTCAAAGGAATAGCCTTGAACCCAGCTCGACCAAGCAGCTCGACCTTTACCTCGAGCTCGAGCTGGAGCTAAAGGAGCCACCTTTGCACCAGCTCGACCATCCAGCTCAATCACCACCTCGAGCCGCACATACCACTTTGCTATATTGATCTTTTTTCTTTTTAGTGTTTTAAACCAATCCTATAAATACTCACCCTTGGTCATTATCCAAGGGTCAGTCGATTTTTTTTAGGGTTTATCTAGTTTCAAACACTTCTGAAAACAACTTTGTAATTTTCTCTTAATCTATTGAGTTTTTTGCATTTGGTTATTTGATCTTATCTATTCTTCTCATCTTCATCTATCTGATTATGCTGTGTTGATTGATTTATAGGCTTGTGTTCATAATGATGATTAGTGAGTAGTCATTAGGATTCTTAAGGATGGGATAGATTAGTGAGGAAACTTAATCTCCTTAGGTGTTTAAGCTTAGATTCTTGTAGATCCATTCTTGATTAGTGTTTTTAATGCATGTTTCTCTCTGATCAATTGAAGCTGGAGCTTAGACATTTCCACACCCATAAGGTGTTTGATGAAATATCTGAACCAACTAATTCAAGAAATTTGCATATCTAGCCTAAGGGATTAGATGTCTAGAATGCTTATTGACTTTAATGTACTGAATCTTAGTGCATCTTCTGTTATATTTCTTCAATGATGATTAGGTCTGGAAATAGCTTGGCTTGAGGGCGTCTGTCACGAAAGTAGATTTCTCTGGTTTTGATGTCTATTGTATAGGGATTAGCTCTGATTGAGTTTAGGTAAACATCTAAGGTTGATTAAGAAGAGTCACTGGTCGATTACCCCATCCTTACAGTTTTCATTCTCTGAGTTTATTTATTGTTTCTGCGTGGTTGTTTAATTTCTGTTATTTTGCTTCTAGCCTTGTTTAATATCATTCCAGTAGTTTCATTAGGTGCTTATGCATTTGATAGCTCATGGTGTTTAGTTTCATATTGGTTTTTATTTATATACTTAGGTTGTTAGATTCTAAAACTCAACTGCATGGCTTGACTTAATTAGCTCTGATCACATCCTTATTGCTAGCATCTCACCCATTTGGATTGATAACATATTGTACCACAATGACAATGATAGTGCATAGGATAATTGTTTAGTAGTAAAACACCGAAAAAACCTACTATCAGCCTCCAACATATGTACTATATTATCTGGAAAGCTTTTAAACTTTCTATTAATGTAGTAATGAAATGTTACCTCTTCGAAATTGAAACAGAAAAAAGTATATTAAATAACTTTCACTCACTCAGACATAGTATTAATCATTTAGTGTTCATAATATTCAATAGTTTATAGTCAATATAATTCGCTATATTTCCTACACTCACACGGCTGTGTTTCATAAAAACACACAAAAATAACCTGTAAATTTAAAAAATAACTTCATTTTCCATGTCGAAATTCACCTCTGATTTGCTTTTTAGAAACCCAATCAAATATGAAAAATCAATACTATACTTAATTTTATAAATTTGCTCTCTCTTGTCAATTGCTGATCTAATCCCCCATATTGATTTAGGTCGACACATGAGAATATGAAGTGTAAGAAGTGAGCGTTATGGTGTCGTTTCTTGCATTTTTAAATATTGATCGTTATGACGTCTTTTCTCACAGCTTTTTTTTGTCCCACATTTTCACTCAAAATGACGTCGTTTTATGTGGTGTCCGAGTAGTCAATATTAGAAAGGTAAAACTAACATTGTTATGGCTATGTATGACATGATAAAATAAATTGATTTGGCGTATGAAATAGTCATTTAACCATCTTTGATGGATGATTCAGCATAGCACTTGAACTGGTGTATGATTGAGCCTTGTTCGTACTATTGAGGTATGAAAAAAGGTGAAATTCCTACGTTTTGGTCGAAATCAAGAAATAGTGAATAAACTTTTTTTTTTAAAATCTTATAACTACTGAATAACTTGCTTGAATAATATCACGACTTAAACAAGACAAGAACTACATCAGAATCAGGAAAGTGACTGCAATTGGATCACATACATTGACCATCTTTTAGTGGAGTTGCTAGAGTTATGGATGGGGTTCATATATGTGTTTATGTGAAACCTGCATTGCAAGAAATATATTGGAGATAAAACATTTTTTTAACATCATGACAACATATGTGATATAAATATGTTTGGAATCGAGCATCATGATCATAGCATAATACAACAGTTCCCATTATTAAAATAAGTATTTTTAAGATTTTATTACAAAGTTGTATGTTTGGAAAATATTAAAATAAATTAGCGGTATTAAATTTAATATATTTTTTAAATAATTCATAATTTAATCTATTTCTATATTATTTTGAATGGTATTTTATCTACAATTTTTCTTATATATTATTTTTATATTTTTTTACAATTTAGATAGCTCTTTATATTTTCCACTTCAACATATATATTTAATTGCTTGATCTGTAGTATTACTGCTTAATCAACTTGATACACTACTGCATAATTCGTCTCGTATGTTCAATAGGTACCAATACGTACCACATATTATATTTTTATCTTTCAAAAATTAAATATTAACTATATGACCAGTCTCTAGGTAATAAAATCTAAAAAAAATTAGGTAATCATATGAAATAGAGAATGACACAAATAATTTTTTTTTACCTTAATGATCATGACTGCTGCATTATTATAAAAGTGAGACTGAGGCCATAAGTCACTGATGAAGACCTTAAATAAAGAAAATTTAGGAGTCTGTAGCGAAAAGAGGATGCAAAAAAAGGAAAACAGAGACTAGACTTCCAAAAAAACATTCTCCATGGACTTTATCTCTTTTGAAACATGCAGTAACTTAAAGACATTTAGATGTTTAATGGGTTCATTAGAGCATTTATAAGCTCCTAAAATCCAACTTGTTTAGCAAGGATGAAAACCAGCTCAAGGGAAAAGACCAAGATGGATAATAACCATCATTGAACTGGTTTATTACTCTGATCATGCTCCATATCCCTCGGTTCACCAACATGTGAGAAATCAAAGCAACAATGGTGAGACTGAGATGAGTTTTGAGGATAGAAGCTTTGCATGTTGGGATAAAATGATAAGCCTATTCAAGAATAATCTCAAGTCGATAAATCAATCTTCAACCCAATGATTTTCAGCATTTGAACAATGAAGATACCACAAATATCTCTTCTCAAATTTGTAGATTTGCCAAAAAACATCGATTGGGGTTGATTGAGATTTTTAATTATTAATATGGATTTCATGCATCAGTAGTTGGTGTTTTTGCTTTTTGCAGTCTCTTTTTTTTTATCTTTCTCACTTTCGTTTTGATTTAGCCTTGAACAACGAAGATGCCACGAATTTCTCTTGCCCAAATTCAAAGATTTGCTAAAGAAAGCATCGATTGGGCCTCAAAGCGACGACAACAACTCGTTTGCAAGGCAACCAATTTCAGCTGAGTAGCAGTAAGACGTTAAGAGATCAAGAGTAATTTTTAGAAGCTATGTTAAGAAATGACGGGTCTGCCAACAAAAAAAAATATCCAAAAATTATTATCTAAGTTTCAACAAACATAAAACTTTGAGAATTACTTTCAATATTTTAAAATATAATTCTTTTCATTTACCTGAACATATGCGCTGGTCCGTCCAAGATGACATCGTATACTTAGATTATATCTGGAAAATATCTTGTTTCATTTTGATTTGCATATTTTGGAACTAAATATAAATAGTTGCAACATACGTACTTAGCCAAAAATACCAACAAAAAAACAAAAGTTTAAAGATATAATATGCAATCTATATGAGAAACAAAAAAAAAGTGTAATACCTATGTTAAAATGAGGGAAAAGTGTTGTCTTTCTATTAACATAGATAAAACATATATACAACAATAGGACATATGTAATTGATGAATATAATTTCATAGATAAGACATATATACAACAATAGGACATCTGTAATTGATGAATATAATTTCGCTGATTATGCTAGTTGATTACACTAATTACAACCATAATGGAAGAGATTCCATAGATATATCTAATTCTCTGATCATAGTACATCTAGAATATATACTCAATCATAAGACTCCTTCTCAATCTGGAGCATGGAGATTATGAATGCCAAGCTTGTCGAGTAAGTCACTAATTTGTTGTCGTCCCCACACTTTAGTTAATGTATCAGCAAGTTCTTTTGTCATCTTAACGTATGTGGTAGTGATGACACCTTCCTTAACTGCATCTTTACGTAATGGCAATCAACTTCAATGTGTGTGGTCCGTTCATGAAAAACCGGATTGTTGGCAATATGTATGGCTATTTGATAGTCACAATAGAAGGAGATTGGTTTCTTCTGCACAATTCCGGGAGTTTCCAACAATGATTTTATCCATTTGATTTCGCTTAGGGTGACAACTATAGCTTGATACTCTTCTTCAGCGGAAGAGCGTATGAGATCTTTCATGTGAAAGCACTTACTCAAATATGCCTTAAAACTTGCGATGAGCTTTGAGTCGTTCCATTCAGTGATGAAGTCATCAACATATACCAAGACGTAAACAACATAATTTCCTTTGCAGTAAGTAAATAGAGTGTAACCTGCATAATTTTTCACAAAACCAAACTCCAAAAGTGTTATAGAAAGTTTGGGAACCAACATCATGGTGCTTGAAATAGCCCATATACTAATTTTAAAAGTTTATATACTTTGTTCTTTATCTGAAGACTTAAACCAAGATGAAAAACGCATATAGAATTTCTCATCAAGATCACCATGAAGGAATCCATTACGTACATACATATGGTGAAGCTTCCTGTTCTTAGTTGAAGCTATCTCCAAAAGAATCTCCATGGTTGTAAGCTTGACAACGCATGCAAAATTTTATTTATAATTCAGTCCCTCTTTTTTTCTGTTTTCAATGAAACTAAGTGCGTCTTACATTTGTCAATCACGCATTTCGAATGAGATTTAATTTTAAACACGCATTTCCTGTCTGTAACGTGTGCTCCTGGCAGACAATCAGTGATATCCCAAATCTACTCACTTCAAGAGAATCCACTTTTTTGCCCGTTGCAACACGCCATACTTTGTGTTTAACCGCTTCAGCATAAATTGTTAGCTCCATATAGAGAGTGACTGAAGCAAGAATAAGCATGTTGCGAGATAGAAAAGTTCTCATAGTGTACATAATTTATGAGTGGATAAAGAACCATAGTTGAAAATGGTTGAGAGGAAAAACAAGGAACGCGAGAGGTTGTCAAGCTGAGTAAGTAACAAAAGGTTTTAACAAGACACACTTGGTTCATGCTCTTTTCTTGCAACCCAACTCATCTAGCTCCACAACTCTATTTTCATTGTTATTGTCTTAAGATTGTGTAATAATAGCTTCATTTGGTATAACATTGCCTTGCGCTTGTGTAGCACCAACTTCATTTTGTGTAACACTGGTCACTTCTTGTGTAACACATACTTCATTTTATGTGATACCATCTTCTATTTGTGTAACATCACCTTCATCAAATGTAAGCTCTTCATATTGAGTTGGTAAAGATGATGAAGTTATTTGTGTAATTTTCCATATCAAATACGGCATGATGTGTTGCCAGAGGATTTGATCCACTATGATATTAACAACATGAAGCATTTTCCACAAAAGAAAAGACGATTTCTTGAAATGAAACGTCTTGAGATACAAACTTTACCTCATTCTTCAGATCGAACACAATCCAACATTTCTTTCCAAATTCATATTTAGTAAACACGCAACACACACTTCGTCGTTGAAACTAGTCACTATTCTTGCATAACACAACGATCCAAATACCTGAGTTTGTGAATAGTCTAGTAGTGTCCCATATAACATCTCGAACGATGTCTTACCATCAAGAAAAACTGATGGTTTTATGTTTGATTTCTTTATCCTAAAATCAAATTGAAACATTTTAATGTGTCGATGTTTCCACCCAACTCTCCCATTTTCTTGTAATGTAGTCACACAATATGTCTGATAAAAAATATTTAATTTGCTGAAATATGACCGCACAAGTAACTTCCGTTCCATTATCGCAAACAAGCTTCATTCCATTATCGCTGCGTACCATTTTTACCCATGTTTCAAACAATCACTCATCTAAACTTACAGAAGTCTTCAATATTGTAGAGACCTCATATTTTTTGAGTAGTTGGAAAACCAACACATGTGATTATCAACAAGTGTGAAAAACTAATACGCACCATGTGGATCATATTGGATCAATCAAAATAGAAATTGATTTAAGACAAAAGACTGAACCATGAAGGAGAGAGAGAGAGAGAGAGAAAGAGAGAGAAAATTTGCATTTTCTTTGTCGCCATCAGTGCATGTTATTTTCTGAATAGACACTCCTAAGCTGTACGAATCAGATCATTAAAAGTTAAACAAAATCATGGAACTCATTATGACTATGCATGTATGAACAAAAACAACGCTGGGTAAGTTCTCCCATGCATGATTTTCGAGACGCATTTAGGTTTTGCCTTGTTTCCTGTGTTCAGCCGCAACTACCAAGACAACCACCGCCTTTTTGAATTTCTCCACTGCATCTACTTTCTCCGGTAACCAGAAATTTTTTTCCGAGCTTCCCGACCCCCTTCTCCACCATTCCCCTTTAGTCTCACCCGGCTTTCCTCTCTCCTGTATCGGATTATTGTCTGCTTATCCTTATTATGGCAGCTAAGGAGGTTGAGAAAAACGTTTTTTGGTTTTGTTGCTTCTCCTTACCTGAGAACAACCAGTACTGTTTTCTGTAGAGTAGTGCTTCCTGCTCCTTACCTCTCCGTCTGAGGTTTTTCTGTTCTTGTTCAGCTCCTTACCTCTCCGTCTGAGGTTTTTTTGGTGGATCCAGACGGTACTTTCCTACTTCTCCTAAGCTGTGCTTGCTCTTTCCCTTCTCTTCAACAATGTCTCTTAGATACACCCGAGCGGAGAAAGAGACATGGCTGTTGGACAATACAAGAACTCTTTGTCGCTCCCCAGTGCGCATCCCAGAATCGGACAATTCAGAACTCATAGAAGCTAACAAGCTCACACTAATAGGCAGAGTAACAAACCCAAGAGTTAAAAAAACCAGAGCACTAGTGGAGTTCTTCCTACAATACTGGAATGCTGTCGAAAAGTCACAGTGCACGACCTCGTCACCCACCTATTCCAATTTTGTTTCAAAACAGAACAGTACCTTCAAGCAATCCTCATGAAAACTCCTTTCCACTTCAAAAAGTGGATGCTAATCCTCCAAAGGTTGGAACCGATAGATTCAGAAAACTTCCCAGCCATGATACATTTTTGCGTGAAAATTCATGGCATTCCTCTCCACTACTGGACAGATAAAACAATCTGCATAATTGGTTTTGAGCTGGCCCCTATTGAGGCAAGAGATGTTGAACAAGCAAGAATAAGGGTGTTTGTCAATGGTCTAAAACCTCTGAAGATGCATGTGGATATTCATCTCCCAAAGGGAGGAATCAAACGAGTACAATTCGAGTATGAAAAAACTAGAGAAACACTGTTTCACCTGCCTCTCTTTGTCGCATGGGGATAAGGATTGTCCTACTACCAGAGCATTTGGGGATCGAAATAGCAAACAACTGGGAATCAGCCAAACAAATACTCTGAACAAGGTTGATGCAGAAAAACAAAGACATGAAGACCGAAAGCTAGCCAGACATTATCATGGCCCATCCCACAACTCACTCAGCTGGGGTTACTCTAGATCAGAGGAGATTCATAGGGGCCGTCACTCTAAAAATAATAGAACACGAGACATTGTGTGTCGTGATGAATCCAGGCGAGGAGCGCCGACTGTGAACGACATGCCTTATCCAGCGGACAAATCAAGATCCCCATCTTCTTCGAGACACCTAGATGAAAATCCAAATCCAACGGTAATGGAATCAGATATCCGAAAGACACATGAAAGAACCTCTGGAGGTCTATCAACGGGAAGAGGAAATCTTGAAATCACCTCTAGGTCGATGCAATCGCAAGTGTCTTATACCCCATCTCCGAAACCAACGAGACAATTATGGTATCTCCCTTACAGATGCGAAGTACAACCACTATTTCGAACGAAAGAAGACCTGCTTTGGAAAGAATATGCCTCCCCCACTCTAGTAAAGTACATCTCCCAACAACTAGAGCCTCCTCTGGATATATATATATATAGTTGCTACATATTTGGCAATTGTAAAACAAACATAATTTAATCGCATATCATTAACAGTCAAATTTTTTTGTTTGTCATATGTAAATTTAATTAACACAAACAGAACGATCACAATTGAGTCAGATCGACTTCAGGAGGTGGAAGTCCAATACCTTGAGGATACCACTCAACACCAGATTTTTGAAAACACTACTCGACCATCGAGTTCTAAAGCTCCTGGTCTTAGGGATGAAAACCAAGAAGAGGGATTACCAATTCGATCGTTAAGTGAAGACAGACACCATGTTTCCCTAAGAATGGGACCGTTGATCATTAGCTCTCCAAAAAGAAATATGCAAGCAAAACAGAAGTCGGGGAAGGACCCAACTGGAAAAGAAAAGCTCCGACACCAGTAACTCGAAAGAGGGGCAACCACAGTCCTTTACAAGGCATCAGTCTTAAAAAAAGAAGAGTTTCAAAGACTCAAAATTCACCTAGACGCAGGATTTTGACTGATAACTCTGATAATACCACCTCATCGCAAATTGCAAGATCGGGAGAGGATGAACCAGACATATCACCACCACCGATAAACATCATCCCGTCGGTTTCAAAAAGGGGCTAGATTTCCGAGCTCCTACAAGAAATCTTCCTTAGCAATGAAGAGCTGGAACTGTCAAGGGATTGTAAACACCCTAACAGTCCAGCGTATTAGAGAATTTCGATCTCGATATTCTCCTGAAATCTCTGTTTTGAGACTTTTTCAAAACACATATTACTGTAACCATTTTACAATTCCTCCTGTAGGTATGAGTGTGGACTCCCACTATCCTGGAAAGCAGATATTCAGTTATAGGTGTTGTTTTCTTCACCAAACATTGTTGATACAAAAATCCAAGTACGAAACCACATTGCTTTTGTCTCCTTTATCTATGGAGTCCCACAGAGAGGGAAGAGTTCAGTTTTGCGAAAAAATAACAGAATTAGGAACTCTCCGTGATGAAGCTTAAATCATTACGGGGGAATCCAGTGACTTGCTTGACAATTCAGAGAAGCTGGGAGGCCCTCAGAGATGGGAGGCCCTCAGAGATGGGAGGGTTTTTTGTGGCATTTAGAAGCTTTTTCACCCAAAACGGCTTATGGGATCTGCAGCATTCCGGCAATGCTTTGTCATGGCGAGTAATGAGATACAATCACTTGAATCATTCAAGACTGGACCGAGCTATGGTCAATTGTGCATTGTCGAAGATGTTCCCTGCCGGCTGAAGCGAATATTTAAGATTCGAGGGCTCGGACCAACGAACTCTTTTACGTTGTGTGATCAAGCAACTCGCAAGAAAAAGGATACTTTCAGATTTGACAGGAGACTCAGTACCACTCCTGAAATTAGGGAGCAAGTCAATCAACATTGGAATCATACTACTGCTAAGGCAGTGATCTCCAAAGTTTTTCGAATCAGAGAAAAGATTTTCCAGTGGTCAAAGAGACAGAACACGGACACCAAAACTCGTATTCTCTCTCTCCAAGACGAGCTTGAACAGGCCCCCTCGAGCCAATGATACTTATATGAACCATATCCTGAACTTGATTTCCAAGAAAAATTCTTATTACAATAATTACAACATACTTTCATTTCTCCAGTAATTTTTTCTTTTCAAAAGTGTACCTTAAATATATTAGAAGCTTTCAAACGTTGTTTTTCTACGTTTCTGCTAGCTTCTTATTGACTTGCACTTTCTTGAGTATTGATGGTTGGTATATGAGCATCTTCCCTTCCGTGCCAACGTTTGATAAAAATGAACTAGAAGACATATTTTCAAGAAAACAAAAAAGAAGATTTGATAATGGTGATAATGATTGTTCTGAAATAAGATTATATACATATATAAAACACTATTTATAGAAAACTTGGTTACTAAAAAAAGTGGAAATTAAAGCTCTTTGAAATCTTCAAAATCTGTTTTAGGAGAGAACTGCTATTTTATTTTATTTTGTTATTATTAAAACAAAATCTTTATTTTTTAATTTATATACTTAATGACTATTATTTTATCTTCAATTTAATTAAAATTTTTGAATTTGACTAAAATGCATGAAATATAAAATATTCTCAATAAATTTTAGTTGGAGATTTAAAGTGATGGTTTGACTTAGTAGCCTCATGCCTCTTTTTGTTATGGCAAAATTTCTTTTTTTCAAAACTTATTTATTTTAGTTAAACTATTTTGTTTAATAATTAGTTATATTTTCTTAAAGAATATCAATACCACCATACATTCACGTTTTAGTTTTAATATATGTTTGTTTTGTTTACTAAAATGTTTAGATTTAAACTTGGTAAATTGATTATACATAATTTATCTATATCCTTTTAATTATCCATAAACAACTATTATATATTTAATTTTATTTTCAAAATGATTACGGTTAAGGTTTTAACTAGGGCTGGGCAAATTACCCGGAACCAAAAAATCAAACCGAGCCGAACCGAAAATTATCCGGTATAGAACCGAATTAGAAATCATAAATACCCGAACGGTTCCTTTTTAAAAATATTTTGGTACCCGGACCGAACCAGAACCGAACCGAGAACCGAATGGTTACTTTGGGTACCCGACACATAATGCATATTTAAAAACATTAATTATATTTAGGTGAAAATAACCAAAATATCTTAATTATATTTATAAATGTAATTTTTTTAATTATGTTTAAATTAAAATACTTGAATATAACCGGACTTATCCGAATATTTTGATCCGAATCAACCAAAATTATCCGAATTATTCGGTATTTCTATCTAAATCATCCGAATTATCCGATATTTTATCCAAATTACCCGAATTAACCCAAAAAACCTGAACCGAACCGTAACCGAACGAAACCCGAATTTTCTTTCGGTTACCAGCCGGTTCCTAAAATCATTACCCGAACCGACCCGAAAATTGAAGAAACCGAATCGGAACCGACCCGAATTTTATAAATACCCGAACGGTTCCTATATCTCTATACCCGAAAAACCCGGAACCAGAAAAACCCGAACCAAACTCGAACGGGTACCCGAATGCCCATGCCTAGTTTTAACCGTATAGTTAACCAACGGTTTTAATACGGTTACGGTTGATTAAAAATATGGTTAATAATTTTTACAATTTTTAACTGTTATATACAGTTACGGTTCGAATACGGTTTAAACTGGTATGGTTACGGTCCAAGATCGGATGAGTAACACTCAAGTTTTATTGTTAATTTAAATGGTTTGACCAAAAAAAAAATCATCGAACTCATTAAGTTAGTTTTCTAGAAAATTTGTTGGCATGTGCATTGTGCCACACCTGGGATCTTTCTCATTTGCCTCTATAAATACCAGCGAAAAGTTTCAAGTCAAGCACATACTAACCATCCAAACAAAAACTAAACAGAGCTGAAGATACAAAAGAGATTATGAGAGACTGATTAGAGTACAGATCAACGCGGAAAAAATCAGTGCTTGGATCTCTTGGGAGTCTGTGCGTCACCACCATCCAAAGAACCAACATCCCCACCTTCTTTCTCCATCTTCTTTCTCGTTAGTATCTTATTAATCTTGTGGAGCTCGTTGTTCAACTTCTGGTCACGGTTCTGCTTCCTTGTCTTTCTACCGTCTTGCATCTTTACACCGAATTGGAATGCTGCTTTCGGCATAGCTTCCTTCTGCTCATTATATTTTTCCCATTCTTCTTCTGTCTCAAAATCCCATCGATGTAAACCCCCCTTTGCCTGTTTCATAATTCATCAACACTCAGAAACTGTGTTTGCTCTTTCACAATAAAGAAAAACATGTAACTCCACCAGGGCAGGCGTACATACCTTTCCACCCATGTCCATTTTAGACAAATCAGCTTCTTCATCGCTACCGACAATCTCATGGTTGTACTCCTGGTAACCGGGGTAACACTCTGAATAACTCTCGGATACAAAAGTTGGATCTTTCTCCCGTGCGTCTCTCTCTCTCAACTGTAGAAGCCTTTGGTCATCACGCTTGAACACTGATCCCAAGCCCCTATCTTTCTCTTCCTGAGACATGAGTTGAGGATCTTGTAGAATATCCGTTTCTGGTTGGACTTCATAACCCTCCATTCCAGGCTGAAGGTACTGCTCCTGATATCCAGTTTGCTCTGCATATTGGTAACCCTGCCACTCTCCTGGATACTCAGCAGCCAGTCCTTGAGTATGCATTTCAGCATATCCACCCTGAAAAATACACAGCAAAAACAAATATCTAACATGTGAATAAATTACATCTAATAACTACATACCAAAACGTAAAATTTGCACTGGACAATCCACAATCGTGAAGAAATTTCAACCAAGGATTCGGTAGAGCGAACTGACTATATCTTGCCATTCTTGGCCAGCAGAAGGCTGCACTGGACCATAAGCAGGCTCCGCAAAATAAGGGACTTTCTCCTTATCCCTGGGAGATTCTTCCATGTCCTCAGAAATAGGACTCAGCGTGACATCTTTACCAGGAACAGTGTAGTCGACACCATCACCAACAAATATGTCATCATCGTCTGTCCTGGCAATAGGGGGTAATTCTTCTTTCTTACTCAATTCCATATGATTGATCCCAGGGGGTAATGGCGGAGGAGGAGGCAAAACTTCCCTTTCACTAATTTTTTCAGAAGCTCCATTCTCAATCTTAGATTGATTATTGTCCTCATCATATCCATGAGCCAAATTTGACGTCTTTCCTGCATTTGAAAAGTTGCAGTGAATGGGATTGATGGGGGACAAAAACAAAACAAGTTGCATGAACGATAAGATTGAAGAGAAAATAGAAAATGATATTACTAAAACTCAGAAACCAGCATGTCTTAACTTATGTGAAACAAGATTTACCACATTAGCATAATACAGATTTTTAAAACGAGGTCACAGAATCATGCCTGCATATATCGAGTGACCACAGAAAGTATTTACAATAAAACTGTCATTCATCAAAATTGATAACAAAGAAGCCACTAAGCGAACAGAACTAGACAGCATAAGATAACACTAGAATGTAGTTGAAGACTAGGGATAATCGTTACTTACTTGGCTCCCATTTGTTAAACCAGACAATTAACGAATTTGGGGGAAAAGCAAAAACAATTTCAGGGGACTTATTTAACCAGTTTGTCATCATACAAAAAATCATTGTTACAATGCAAGTGCAGCTAGGATATGCACCGAAAGTATGATCTGAAAATGAGGATTACCTTTACCATCTTTTTCTTTCTTTTTCTTCTTGAGAACTTTCCCCGATGATCCAAGGCGAAGGTATGTCATGATTTTAGCAATTCGATCAAGCACAGACCCGTCAACATTGACTGTCACAAGTTCCTGTCGTAGAGAGAATATAGAACATTAGTGCCTGTTAAAGATACAATTCTTGCAACAATTGCTGCAGCGAATCCGCTGATAATTTAAAATATGTTTTCAAATACAATTTTTTTACCAATAAGAATTTTGGTTCAAAATTAGCAAAAAGAAAGATGAATATATTTTAAGAAGATGTTAGTTAAGAAAAATATATGATTTACCAAAATCCATTATATATAATTAATATTAGCTGTATTAGCTACATCAAAGAGACCAGCAAAGTAGGCTTATGCCATTTGGATCACAACAATCATCACATATTTAACAATCATCACATATGTAACAATCACTGTACACAGTCCTAAGATATCTCCAGGATCAAAAAGATCATTGCAACAACGAATTCCAAATATACATACCTCAGGTAATGGGCAGTCAGCTTTACTCCTATATAACGTGGTCGGTATGTCATGGGTATAGCCGCCCTCCTAAAAGCAGCAAATATAATTACAAAGTTAAAGAGTAAATTAATATATTATGATAGAAGACTCAGATAGTGGGTGTTTGGAATCATCGGGAAGCCTTCAAAGGACGGATTAAAATCATAATGTAAGGTTAGCTAGATTAACTAAGAGTCTAAGACTAGGGACACTTGTGAATCAACTGAATATCTAAAAGAAAACTTGATTCATAACACTACCGTATATCAATAGCATATTGACCGTCCTTTCTCTGATATGATGCCTCTTCTGCAAAGGATCTTCTTCAAGAAAAGCAGACACGAAGGGCAAACTAACAACCTTTTTAACCAATTCTACTTATATGATTTCTTAATACAGACTCCATCTAAGTAGCTCAAGCTACCTTCTTAAGATTTTTCTGAGACACATGTATCAATTGACTAAAGAGAATTTAACTTACCAATACACAAAGAAGAATTGTGCAAGCAGTATACACATGTATGAGTACTTCTACGACAAACAACGATATAAAACATGTAAAGGAATTGAATTTGAATCTGCCTTCAAAAAGAGGTAAAAAGCATTACCATGTCATAGACAAATGTCATTCTACCAGGAAGGAACATCTCATTAGACTTGATGATAGTTTGAGGCTTGACAATCCACTGGTAAACTGACTGAAATAGATCAACGAAGAGACATCAAGCGTTATTTACATCCCAAAAATTTCCTCATCTCCAGAATTCCCACACAGATTACATACCTTTGCAGCTGTGGTACGGAAAGTAACTCGTTGATCTTCCTTAGACACACTGTCATATGACGAGTAAAATTTGCAATAAAATCGAACACCTCAAGATAAGTCAATCAACCAAATATATAAAAACCTACCTAGTCTTCCCACCATCTTCGTCAGCATCAGGTTTCTTATCAATTTCGCTTCTTACTTTGTTCAGCAGGGCATAATCCAATCCCTTAACCAAATGGGTATGTTCAACATCACCTAGCAATATTTCAAACTCAATATAAGCACGAGAAAAACAAAAGGATAGATCACAAAACGATTTGAACAATTCCAAAACCTAACACGAACCTCCAAGATACTTGCTGTTCTCAATAGAGAGCTTAAGTGCATCAGCAGCACTACCAAAA